>JAITYT010000030.1:678435-691032 GCA_025433975.1 Liostenogaster flavolineata
GGAGTCACTCAAACTTTAAAAATGTACTACACGCGTCAACTTTCCCAAACCATTTTCGACAGATTAGAAAATAGTGAAAATAAACCTCTTACCCAAATGTGGAAGGAATTTTCTATTTTAGATTGTATTAGAACCGTGTCATCGGCTATAAATAATTTATAGTTTATCTTGTCTTTTGTATTTATTGGTCTCCATATAACGCGGTACGAATAATGTGATTTGTACTAATTCAGAGTTTCTTATAGCGCGGTTTCCATACAACGCGGGCGGTACACACTCACCGCGTTATAGGAGGGTTGACTGTATACAGCGAACGCGATTCACGGAGAATTTCGAACAGTCAAGTGAGTGACATACGCGGCATCGTCATTTTGCTGTAGGAAAAAAACAAAGAAATTAAAATAAAATGGGACGTACTGTGTACGCCGAAGAACGACTTCAATCTTACTTAACGTCTTTATCTAACTCAACTGGATATGTAATAGGATTAATTTTAGGACAGGTTAGACTCTTCTTCCCAACATATTTTTCATCCATAATAACATATATAACGATTAAAAAGTATATATTTCTAATGAATATATTTATCGCGATGAAATTTCTCCGTAATCGTCTCTGTTACGTCCGCACACTGATATAAATTAAATCGATTTAAGGTTATAACATTTGTTTATTGGGTCGTTTTGGAACTCAAATGTACAAATTTATACGTTTCAGAGTACAGGTCAAAAAGATTTTGTCGTTCATTTAGCAAAGACACCACCTCCACCCAGTAAAAATGTTATAGAGGAAACATTGATAAGTTCGACCGCAAAGATTGATCCAGATGTCAATGAGAAATACATTAAATCTATCAAAGATATACCTGAAAGTTGGGTGGCAGATCATGCAAATGATGTACGTTGCGGACAGTAAACAATTTATGATGGTCAAATGAGTTTACTTATTTAACGATAACTAAAGAATTTCGTAGAAAATTAATGTATAAATTAATTGTACTACTCCGTTGAATAATTCTAAAAATGGAGGTATATTGTTCGTAGGTAACCAGAATGTTGCCAGGTGGAATGTGGGTACTTGGAATATTTGTAGTGGGTCCCGCAGATATTATGAATGATAATAATAATATACAAAGGTTTAAATTAATTCTTCACGCGATCCGAACAAACTTATCGTGGAATAAATATCTTTATGGAAACAACGACGGAGAAAATTTGATATTAAGTTTTAACAGCCTTACTCGAAGGTACGACACGATTGTATCTTTACGCATCCGAAACAGCATTGATTTTATTTCAAGATTTACAGGCATGTTTGTAAATCGGTGAATATTAGTAACAATGGTATACTAAAGTCGGCAGAATGGAAATTTCAAACGAAACCTACTAAGTGGCATCAACTTGAAACTACTTTATACTTTGACAGAGTATTCTTTACCGTAATGGATAAAGATTCTGAAACCCTTAAGAAACAATTACAGGTACCAAACACTTTGAAAATATTCAAAGTTTTGCAATTACAGATAATGCGTAGTTGAAAAAGTATCGAGCTTTTTTAAGTCAAAATTAGTGACAATTGTTTCTTATATTTTAAAAGAACTTTAAGAGCTCAATATTTTTTCGTCTATATACCTAATATATGTATAAAGAAAATACATTGTGTTTCCAATACGTAGGATATCTTAGAATATATATCGGATACAATAAATTCTGCAATGGTTGTTATCGAAGGGGAAGTTAAATTGCCTGATGATTCGATAGAAACAATTGATAAAAGAATTAGAAAAAAATCAAAAAGCGATAACGATAATTCAAATAACAAAGTACTTGAAGTTGACTTGTATATTCCTTGCGTAAGTATTAATAAAAATCGTCGTTCAGCCTTATGAGTGCTATGGACGCGTATGTGCGTGTATGTACGAACAACGGTAAATAAGAAAAAAAATTCCAATAACATCGGTCAGTTTCTTTCTGGTTCATGGAAAGTTGTCGTTGCCGCAATAACGAAGAAGTATTTTAATGGAAAGTATCCAGCACTCGCAAGGTTAAACGATATTATTACATTTAGAATACAGATGTACTAATCTTCGTGCTACGTTGCGAATAGCCAACAGTTTCCGATACGAATATAAAAGTAACGCCCTGCAGTGCATCGATACAATTAATTGGACAAATAGTTAGTAAAGTATTCGTACATCAAAAAGCCAACATCGAGGAAACTGCTAAGGCGCTTAAACAAGACATCATAAGATCCATGGCTAGTAGATTAGAATTGCATTGGGATAGCCTAATCGAAGAGGAAAATGGCTCTCCCGAAGGTATCTGGCATTATATGATCGAAGAAATATGTTTAACAATTATATGAAATTATCTTGCGATATATTTTTTTAATTTTATCGTATCTTTGAAATATTTACTATAGCGTTGCAATATATTACGTTGTTTCAGAAAATATTACGTTACACGAACCTCCACGAAGAATCCTTATAAGATTACCAGAAAACAAAGTAACACTATCGAATTATTTATTTCCTGGGGAAGGACCTCAAGAAGCATTGGTATCGTTACAAGAACTTTTAGACCTGAAAACTGAGGAATGTAATATCGAAAAAGAGATCGAATATCAAGCTGGTAAGTACATAATATTATTAGATATTTTAAAATATTTAAAGAACATTTCAAATATTAAGTACAGTTATATGTTAACGAAGTCGATAAATTTTAATACATAAATTCAATCTAAATTCGCTAAAATTGAAATTGAATTTAGATCCTACAGAATTCTATTATCAAAGCGACGTCATTGCCGTATCTGCCGAACAATACAAAAATTCAACCGAAGATCATCTGTCTACGATCTATACCACCGGCTTTAGTATTGCAGTTCTCGTTATCGTTGCTGCTATTTTAATTCATCAGCTTTACTAAATTGCATTAAAAAAATGTCAATAGTACAAATAAAATGTAATATTTGTATATATCTTGTTATCGTCGCTATTAAAATATAAACCATAGGAAGTAACTGTACAAAGGTAACTGTATAAAATTGTGAGAAAAAATAACACAGCTTTATATGTAACATTATATATTTGAACTTAACTTTTCTTAAGATCACATTGTTTTGTTAATTTTGGTATAATCATAATAAGTCCTTTAAATTTTTACAGTTTTTTTCATAAGTTAATTTCGATAATTTTTCTTTGTAGATACAATTAATTACATCGTAATTAACCAATTAATTATAGCACATAATTAGTATTGTTATGTATTAAATATAAAATTTAATATAAAACGAAACTCGTGTAATGATTTTAAAATAATTTGAGGAGTTATAATAAACGTATTAAACTGTATCATGCACTATATCATGATTATCTTAATTCAAGGCATCTAAATAATACAGCTTATATATGTGTATATACATTCATACATACGCATGTCCATATACAGATACTATGTACAAAAGAATAATATTCTACTGATAAACGTAATGGCAATTTTTATAGTTACGACTTAGACCTTGCTGCTCTCAAGTCTGCATTACTTCCTTAAGTTACGATAATTACAGAAAGAAGTCCTGAAATGTGTAATGTCAAATTTACTATTTGTTTCGATTGTTACTCTGTCTCGCTTGACAATAAAGCAACGAAAACTGAGCTTTTATTCATAATACGTACTATAATATTAATACCAATAAAGTATTTTGCGATTATTCGTCACCCAAATAATATAATTTGAGACCGTATCGGATCAAATAACAAGATGCAACGTTTTTAATGTAAAAGTTACTCTTAAATCAGGCAGTGGTAATTGTATCCTTCGAAATGCTTGATATAAATATTGCATCATCTTAATAGATCTCTTAAATGCTTAAATATCTGTATAATTGTACTTACAATTATAATTTTTCTTATATACAATATCTTTTTACACTGTACACAGAGGTTCAGTCACATCGACTGCAATTTCAGCTAACACTGAGAAAGTATATAAATTACAGTAGGATGTTACATTCAGTTTTATCGTTAAAATCTTTCTATCAAAAGTGTTCCTTATATACAAAGATACATTTTTCCGATATCTTAAAAGACGAGTCCTTTTGAAATGCACATAAGAAGTGTAAAAGAAAGTTTCAATTCTCAATACATATCTATCGTGAAGTGACTTCTAATATTAATTATATTTAAGTAGTCAATAGTGCCATGAAACATACAAATTCAAGACCTATTCGTTAACAGAAATTGTCGAAGTACCTATCGTTATCGTCATCGTACGATATAGCTTGTGTTCTGTCTGACCGGCTTAGGCTATGATTTTATCAAGGAGATTTGCCGCAGGCTGTCTTTATTTGCTACAGCTGTCATAAAGTCGACAACCACAACGAACCATGAATAAATCACAATACCACAAGTAACCACAATACCATGCATTCCGATACGACACTCTTTTTATATCCATTTAAAGGATTCCATTTCCCAAGCAACTCTATAATAATAACGATTACTTTGAAATATCCTCTATACGATTTGACAATTTATCCGATTTCTACAGATTTACAGATACCGTGTTACTATTATTAGGCAATACTATATCAGCTACCATAATCTTATCGAACTATCGATATTTAACGAACAATTAATGTCATATTTATTAGATTTAATGATCTTCCACTATCAGGCTTATACCATCTCCAATTTTACCTACGAGCTGAGTGACGTTATATAAAGTCTTTAGCTCCAGCTAAAACGAATGCAAGGGTAAACACGAGAAAAACAGATTAAGCAAATGTGCAAGCTGTATGGATAATATCTCCGGTAAATCATATCATAAAAACATATGAGATCTTTACTTTTCACGAACCTGAAGAGTATTTCAGAACACGAAGCATTCTCCGATTCAAGCAAGAGCCGAATGTAAAACAACGGTAATTTTAGGATTGCTCCAAGTACTAAAATGGATTAATTATCATGATAAAATGTGAAATTATTCACAAACATGTACACTGGAATACAAAAATAAATCTGAATGTGACTACTGTATAATTAATATTATAAGCAATTAAAATTTGTGCACCACTGCTACGATGGGATCCAGAAGTATAATATTGTGCTCCTTTCCAATTCTTTATAATATTCTTTCATGCCTTTTTTCGAAGCAGAGAATTGTTAACGCTTCGTTTTTTATATTGCAGTTCACAAACCAGCGTTTCCCAAAATATTTCCCAGATAATATTTTAGATAATGCAAATAAACATGCCACGAAAAACTGTTGCGTTAAGGGTGTATTCCTTTTTGAAATAGTAAACATGAGATAACACGTGTAATTAAAAAGTTTCTACAATGCAGAAATAAGTATTTTAGTATTTATATCGCAGTCATAACATTGTAGTTCTTATTATAGCTTATTAGTTTAAAAATTGTATATTTCATGCCAGCATGTATACGTCTCATCGACCAATGCAAGTTTACAAATATTTTATGATTAAGTTAGTTTGGGAAACGCTACGCTAAATAATTTAAATAATTTACTTACCTATCGAATAAAATCCTAACAAATTTATACAAATTTTAAATATATAAAATTATAGTTCACTCGTACCCTGATATAATTTGCATTAAAAAATGGAAATTTTCTATTTATGAAAAGATAGAGATATATCGAGATATCTGGGATTGAATCGATCGTAAAAATAAATCACATATTATATTGCTCCTATTTTGATAAGACCTGCTTGACTTCCTCTCCCAACACTTGCATCTTCTAACGAATCTAAATCTAAAGCAGATTCTATCATAGTTGTATCTTGTAACAATCTAAGCCTAGATGCAGATAATGGAGTTGTAACGGTTACTGATGGTACAGAAGATGCATCCAATGTGGATGAGACCGCAATACTTTGACGAGAAGGCAGTGGGGCAATTTCATCGATATCAATTGGAGCTATGTTAAGTGAAGCTAATGGTACTTCGTTGGTAACAAGTTGACTCACACTGTTCGTAGTGCTACCTAAAAAATAAAATGTTCGATAAGATTTAGAGATCTAATTATTTTGTCACACTTAAGATTCGTAAAACAATGTCTACAGTAAGCCATTATATATTTTATAAGTCGATAAAAAGTAAAATGTTATTGTGTACCGTATTACGTTAGATTTCATAATTTTTTCTTTTACGAAAAAATATATTTACACGGTTATGCAGTTTACGGAACTACGTCGTTATACTTATATTCTTCGGTAATGAACAAATTGCTTTCTTCGAATGTATATATTTCTTTAATTGTATTAAGAAGATACGCTTAAAAGGATTTCGCGTATGGATATGAAAAATTCAAGACTAATGTTTTTAGTATACGCGTAATCAACGGCAAGGAATAAATTAATTTGATATAAATAAAAAATAACGTGCAATGATTATTATCTAAATAAAATTCACGAGACGATTATTATTTGAAAGTATTATTTGAAAGAAGTTTCATTAACTAAATTAGCATTTAAGTACATATGAATGTATAATAATACATCCGTTTATGAGCATATATTGATTAAGTACCATAATTTGTTATGCTTCGTCAAATATTATATCATAAAATATTTTTAAGTGGCAATATACTTTTAGTTCTCTAAAAAAGTTCATAGTAAAAATGCAATTAACATAAAGCTCGCATATTATCGATTATTCCACACACAGAAATCAACAAATATCAATGATTACGACATACAATTATAGACACGGATGATTATTTGTAACATAACTTTTTTATATAAATTAAAATATAAATTTTACATAAAATTTATTAATTTATCATTGATTCTTCGCCTAGGAAAAAATACCCAAATTTTATACTAATTGATTAGTCACAAGTCATAAACCTATAATTGTACTAAAGCACAAAGATTAGTTTCATTAAAACATTGGATAAAAAATATCGAACACGTAATAATTTATTAATGAGATTAAATAGTGTTACTCCATTCATACATTAAAACACATACTCGGAAATAATTCAAATGCAAGAAAATAAACTTACCAACTGGTATGCTCTGAGGCCTCGTTAACAGGATGTAAATTTAAACAAAGAAATATAATTTATTGTACTGTTATGCAAAAAATTGTTGAAACCTCTCGTGTACTGTTACGCTAAATTACAACAAAACGTTCAATGCTTTTTTAATTCACCATTTATTACATATTCCTTACGTATTATTAGCAAGTTCCAAACCTTTTACGTGTGAACGTTCAAGATTAACGGTACGAATGTTAATATATTTTTATAGTATCATAACTTGTACTCTGCTAGTATAATTCTTACGATCCAATTTTTTATTGATATTTTTACGATAAAATTCTTTCGTAACTTTGTATTATCCTTGTTACTTGATTAAATTGCTGTACGCAAAGAGATACTAAAATATCTGGTTCAATTTACGATTAAAAAAGCAGGAAATATTGAAATCAATTATCTTTAAACATAGAATCATTCAAAACTATTGATAACGATGATAATAAATTCGCGAAGAATGAAATTTATGTTTATTTGCAAGAAAAATATACATAACATTATAAATTAATTTTAAGAATCTTTATAAAAGATATCTTTCTCCGCATCTTATTGAAAAATAACAAAGATACTTGGGAACTACAATATTTTCGACAGAATTCGTACGTTAAAAATTTGAAACGTGTTAATACCGTGTAATAAACTGTAATAAATAATAGACTAAAAAGACAATAAATGTTGTAAGTTACGCAAAAGTATCACTGTACGTAAAGTACTATAAAACTTATATATTTCATATAACTGTCATACTTTTATCGATCGCTAGCTGTTTAATAACGATTAAATTTTTCATATATCTTTACATATAAATTGCAATGGAAAGTACAATAATATTCGTTTATGATATCCAGAAGCATCGCTAGGTTGGCATTGCAAACTGTCGATTTATGTGCTTTCAAATTTTTAATGAAAAATTTATATTCATTGTGTTATATTTATATACCTTTATCCATATTAAAAAGTAAAGCTACAAAGGACTTCTCTTTCAACATAAACACTTGTAAAGAAGGAACAAATTTAACATCTTGATAAAAAATAACGCGTACTTGATCCGATCTAAATCTGGTAAGATAAACTGCAAGCTGATATTTACGTAGTCCATTATTGTACCAATTCGAATGACTTTAAAATCTATACAAACGAACGTATCTATAGAAGTTCTACTACAACAAAGAGAAAGACTATCCTGACGATACGCAAACGAAAGATTAATGTCCAATAAATATTTAACGCGTGTTATCACTTACATTACACAATGTATGTGTCTGGAATTTAAAATATTATAATCCGTCTATGTTATAAAGTAATGTAATAAAAATAATTTCATAATTATTCTTGCAGTCGATCTTATCATTGTATATGAAACTTTTTTTTTTACAAATTAATATATGCGATAACTTGAATATTTAAAAATAAATAGATCTCCTTTAATAACAACGAGATTATTATGCAATAACAATATACTATTATTATACACGATAATATTTAATTACTTATTACGAGGCATTAAGAATAGTTTTGTTATGTACAGCTTATTAAAATGTAGTCTGCTATTCTTCTACATTGCACATAGGATACTTCTATCAATGGGGAATATAATTTACTAGTTTACATAGCTTTGTTGATGCATTACGAGTGTCTTGATTGAAGCGGATGATACTAAAACCATTCGTTTGTTTAATCACGTGGTAATCATGTGGTAATGCATGCACGAGAAGCTGCATATTTAAAATGAATGTTAAATGTCATCATTGTCACTCATGGAGCTCATAATAAATCGTCGATTCAAAAGATCTTCTTCCGTGCTATCGGTCGGACATAATGCTTTCTCGGCGTATGACAAATTGTTAGTTAACGATCCTGACCCAAATCTAGTATCTACAAGCCCTATCGCCTGGCCTATAATAGGTATTCCAGCGGTACTCAATATACGCGCCGGTAAAATATTCTTTGGTATCGGGTATTTCATACCGTGATCGGTACACCTTAAATTGTTATATTTCAAAGTATGATGGGACTGAGAAATTCTTATAGGATCCTCGGAGTAACACTGAGGAAACTTTTGAAGATCCGTATAATCGTCTTTGTCGTCTATTTTATAACGCAATGAATCTTCGGGATATCTCTGCGGATACTTTTGAAGATCAATGGCGTACTTTTGATCTTGCACGCATTGATCGTATATGATATTATTATCCGAACATCTGTGATACTCTTCTCTACATCTGTAAGGATACTTATGTATGCTTTCCTCGCATCTACACGGATACTTTTGAAACTCTGGATTAATTCTGTCCGCGTCGTTATATTTTATATGTTTCATAGAATCCTGAGAGCAATGTTGTACAGGATACGTCGAAACATAGGTACCATTAATATACTGATGCGAATATTTTGGAAGGTCCTCGGGGCAATGAGTAGAATGCCTTAAAAAGGACAACTCACCGTTGATGGATTCTATTCTTGGGGAGTGCTGACCGGTAACAAGGTTATTCATAGAATCTGTAAGATCTGTGGTAACGTTCGTTTGTATATGCGTCCCGTTCAACTGCAATGCACAAAGATAAAGAAGATTACAGAGATTCGTCCTAGCTTTTCATATCAAATCGAATTTAATCTTCGTTTACCTGTGGTTGCACGATCTTTACCGTGCCGTATGTTTTGTTATTAGTTATTATACTATCGTCTCCGACTCTCTCTTGTTCCGCACGATACTCCGGCGTAACGATACCTCTGCGATCTATGAAAATCATTCGACAGCAATTATTACGGCGTATCGATCCAAGAACGAGACTTCTTTAAGCAAATCGGAAGGACTTCGTTGCGTTAATGATAAAGCGCATAGACTAGATGACGAAAGAGAAACATTACCGATTAAACTCGGAGGAGCAGGACCGCATAAAACGTAAAACCAATTTCCGCAAATGTTACCTTGACTGTAAGGGTTGAAACTTTCCTGCCCGATCTTACTTATGAACGAGCCTTTTATCTGCAACGATAGATAAAATTCTAGAGAGTTTCGTTTATCGACATTCGTACGTTTATCACTGCTTATAAACATCTAATCGCGCTTACATCTTCGTTAGTCGTTTGATTACTCGTAGTAAGGTACGTATGAAAACCGGCGAGGCCCAATATGCTCCAAGCGCAGAAGAAACATATAACCCCTACGACAACGCTACCAGGAGATATCCTTACCGCTTCCAAGAACGGTCTGTCGTCTCTTGTTACTACCGTCGAGAAACGATCCATAATGAATTCCATAGCACTTGTCTTTCCAAACCTTTTTTACCAACTTTAAAATACTTACGCATTACCAAATGTGTGACGGCGCAAGCAAATATAAACACGCATAAAAAAGCCAAAGACACTAAAAAGGCATAAAAATATCTATAATTTCTTCTACCGACGCAATTCCCAACCCAAGGGCAATGATGATCGAATCTCTCTGAAACAGAAAACGATTAAAATCGTTTAACGGCTAACGCTATCGTACGTCATTTCTGTCATTCTTTTACGCAAGTACGACTGTATAGAAAAAGAAACTTTATTTTACTTATGAAGATCGTAAACGAGAAGAGAATATTTTTACGATAGACATTAAACGTAGATATTCCGTTAAATAATTATGTATCAAACCTACCTACACAATTATCACATAAACTACAGTGCGAGGCCCTCGGCGGTCTAAATATTTTGCAAGTAAAGCAGTACTTCAGCTTGACCGGTTGACCTTTGACTAACACCTCTTTTGTTCTGGGAGGAGGCCTGTACGTCTTCGAATTACCATTGTTAGGTACTTCTATGCCGGCACATGAAAATTACGTACGTCGATAAACACAGATATCGCAAAGCTCAAAAATAAAACGAGATCTTACATACTATCGGATAACTATATTTCACTTATCTCATATATATTTTAAAACTAACGTTAACGAAGAAAGAAAAACGAATCACATTTTAGAAGGATTAAATGTAATTTTCGAAGTACTCGATAAATTTTATATTCGACGCAATCGTCGAGCGAACGATATCGAACGATGCGGATACGTATAGTTAAACGCGTACCAATTTGTTTCTCTATATAAGCAGCTTCGTCGGGTGTCGCTCTTGGAATGACTCCAGGATCGCTGAAGCTCGTCCGAAATAAAGCAGACATCACAAATACGAACAACAATCCACCTATCACTGGAATCGCAGGTGTTATATGTATTGCCAGGAATGGACAACTGAAAAATAAACAAACGAACTTAAAAGAGACGCAATAACAAGGACAAAATTCGATCGACACATTTTCAAGATTCGTGCGATACAAAGTACAATTAGCTTTACAATATTACAGGTATCCCTATAGATACACGGTACTCGAGCTGCACGAATTACATGGAAAAAAATGCGACATTCCGTCGAGTTACAAGGTATTTAAGTCACACAGTTTTTTATCAATATTCGTAAGGACAAAATAATAAGTATTTATCATATATTTATTAACCCTTTGCACTCCGTTGTCCCCTCTGAGGGGACATCGTAATTCTAGCGTATCACTCTGAAGGGATATCAAAGTTTATCAGTGATTACGGAGAGTCAACTTATTCCAGAGCAACTTTTTGAGAAACGCGTGTTTCCCTGAAGTTTTTTGTCGAAATTGCACAAAGAATCAAATTAAAATATGGTACAATTACTAAGATTACAGTTAGATTCCTGCTCTAATAAATGAGAAAATCGGAAAAGTGATATTCTTTTGGTAAATAGAGCGAAGACAGAGATGGACTAAATCCACTTTTTATTTACACGGTTTCGAGTTACACAAAACCAATTAATCGTACGACTCGAGGGACACCTGTAATTTAGAATCGAGCTAGAATTCGACTCGTACTACTCTCGCGCTTCTACGGATCTCTCCTTACTTAAGGACCTTCGTTAGAGTCTTACTGTAATTTAGAATCGAGCTAGAATTTAACTTGTACTACTCTCGCTCTTCTACGGATCTCTCCTTACTTAAGGTCATTAGTTAGGGTCTTACTCGAAGGCAAAGAACAATCCGCTGGTTCCAGCGATGAGACAAACTGTAACGTAAAAGACTCCGGTCTGCGATGCCATCATCACCCTTCCGTCGCAGCAAAATCGGTTTCTGCCGGGGAATAATTCCCACTTGCGCGTTACATGCGGCATCTTACTAGAGGACTAACAGCGCACTGGATATCGTCTACGAAGGTGCGTACGCGAAGACACGACGTCTCTTTCTACGCGGTTGGCCAGGTGCGCTCGGGATACTGTGACGTTGAATTTTAAAGAACCATGGCTCATCTTGAACTACGGTGTTCCCATAATCGGCGAAGCGTTCGACTGTAACAGAACGAAGAGATCGTTATCGTCTAGCCTAATCGTCAAGAATGTCGAGTGTTTTCGTTTAATCGCTAAATCGCTAGCCGTACCAAACTTAAATTATCTCTCTCTCTCTCTCTCACACACACACACACTCTCTCTCTCTCTCTCACACACACACACACAGCACTCTCTCTCTCTCTCTCTCTCTCTC
>JAITYT010000030.1:755289-770844 GCA_025433975.1 Liostenogaster flavolineata
GCGAGGCGAAGTGCAAGTGGACACGACCGAAGTGCGATCGCGGACGGAACTTCGAGGCGCTGGAACACCGAAGACCCGCCGACCGGTCGTCGCCTCTCCTATCTCTTCGATACATCGAGTGAGTGCACAAAGTATACGTAATTATATATAATTATATATAAACTGTAATATAATTTTGTGCGATGTATTTTGAAACGAAGCATGGCGTATCGACCAACGATATTGTGTTCGTGTCGTATTTATTGTATCGTTAAATTGATTTCCTCGACGACAGCATTCCTTTAACTAGATTGTCTTTCATAGGCCACTTCCTCGAACGTAACAAAACATAGAGAAGAAATTATTCATTTATCGATTATAACTTTCTTTTAATCGTTTAAATAATAAATGAATCCGTTACCAAACGATAGTCTTCTGCGAAATAAGTAACTTTCGTTAAAAATCAACTTCTCTGTCCGATGCAGTTTGCGAATAATCTTACGACGTCGAAAATTATGCCAATCCAAACAATGCAGAATTTTTGTTTCCAAGAATTTTATTTTTAGAAATTATTCGAATCACCGCTGTAGACGTTACGTTTGTTGTTCGTTATTTTTTTTATTATCACTGCTTTTCCAAGAATCGCAGTCATCTTTGACATATTTATACGAGTATATCGTAGACCTTAGGTGAGATGATAAATATAAACAAGAAATTATTAATTTTTTGTTTACAACTTTCCTTAATTGCTTAGATAATGGCTGAGACTTTTGCAAAACAATAGTCCGCGTAAAAAAGAGCCAAATCACAACAGCCATAAAATACAACGACATCCATATCCCACCTAGTACATGTTTTGTTTCGTTACTGTAAATATCACTTTTCAATTAACGAAACCGATCTCTACGTATTACTTCCGATAGAATACACCACTCGCGAGTTTTTAATAACAATCGATAAGTGTCAACTGTACTTTACATGCAACTATGTAAAAGTTGCGTTTTCAATGCGTCTAGGCAGTCTATGCGTCCCGTATCTCTCGAATTGGGACTATTTTTGCGTCTAACACTAAAAGGGTAACTGACTGAATTGAATGCGAGGCGAAGATTAAAAAATAAAACGTTAAAATGTCATATCCGATATCTAAAATATTCTATAGTTTCATAAATTTTGCTTTTTTTCTCCTTAATGTTTATTATCTTGTTTTTATTTACAGCTGGTCTTTTAGTTGTATTATCATTACTCCATATCACTACGAGTGCTTTGGGGAAACATGGTACGTGTCATTCAAACAGCAGCGCAGATTCCGTGGGAGAAAGTCTCTTGAACACGAGACCCGAAAATTACGATCGTTTCGAGGAAGTTTTGGTAAGTTTTCAAGTAAAACATCGAAATGACAAATATTTTGAATAAACAAATATGTTTGGCATCGAATTGTAGAATATTTTCGATTATAATGATAACTCTTTAAATATTGCACATTTTATAATAATAATAATAATAGACCCCATGCTTATATTGTAAACTATTCAATTTTGTGTTACATCGTGTAAACAGCAATTCATTTTCCTATTAAGAGCGATTAAGAGAACACAGCTAACGTTTTACCTATTCGACTTTTCTATGATTTCGTCCAACGAAGAAATTTTAATTAAATTATTTAATTCGTTCTTGCTATTATTCATTGCAATTATCGTTATATCTTCGTAAGTATTTTTACTTTCACCCGTTGCTTTGAGAGATATCAAGCTATTAAGAGGTTTTATCAATGAATTCCTTTAATTTTGTCATTAAGGTTACTGAAGTTTTGGATGACGGCATATCCGGACCAACTATGCTCGTAGGTGACAGCGACAGAGAAATTTGACACAAGCATCAGCCCTCTTGGGGCAGCGAATCTGACGAAGACAGTGAGCCTGAAATAAGAACGTGTCAGATAGCCACGTTGTCTTAAGTTTTTGGCACTGAATAGAAGAAATCGATAAAAATGTTCTCCTTTCAGGAGTATGCGAATAGCAATGCATTGAGGTTGTTTCTACGTCACACTGTGGATTTGTACATTGGAACGTGCGAAGAAGGAACTGTTATTTGTTCAAAAATTTGTTATGAAAAGCCTTAAGAAAATTTTAATGCGATACGATCTTATTCTGTATAATTAATTCGCAGGTATATCCAAAAATATGAAAATA
The DNA here is from genome assembly GCA_025433975.1 of Liostenogaster flavolineata. Lineage (NCBI taxonomy): Eukaryota > Metazoa > Arthropoda > Insecta > Hymenoptera > Vespidae > Liostenogaster > Liostenogaster flavolineata. The sequence continues at coordinate 757,458 of JAITYT010000030.1, forward strand.
ATGAAAGTACGAGTTATATTAATGGTAGTAAAGAGCAAATTAGATGTATCATTTTACACGTAAATTCCGCGACGACCACGATTTTAATGGCTTACAATCAAGCTTTGGCTTATAAAGACAAACGAATGGTTTATAAAATATGTATTTTTAAATAGAACGAGCTTAATATTGGCAAAAGTGTAAAAATTGTATGCGTATTTTGGAACGTAAATATATAATTATAACTTTTCTTTTCCTAGTAATGTTATCGCATTTGGTATAAATAAATCTCGAACAATTTAAAAACTTATAGACTTTATATGTGTGTATATATATGTAATATATATTTACACGATTCTCTCAATTTAATGAAATTAGTCATTACATCAAGAAAACATCGATAACATTTTTCCCCCAAAGAACAAATTCTGTACAAATTATTAAATACGACTTACTAATAATCAAATATTAAATAATTAATATTTTTTATTAGATTGTATGGAAGTATATTTATTAAATATACATGCTTTTCTACATAATACTAGATTCTGATATTATATCCGAATATAAATATATGCGTACAATGTGTAATTGCATAATGTACAAATCAGATATAAATATCAATATGGTATCACGATACTGTATGTTGTATATTATATTAATTAAGTTCTTGTATACATATTATGATCGATAATAAATTATCAAATCTGCAGTTTTATCCGAACTACAATTCAGATTAGTCTATTAGATTTCTACATTTCATACGCAAAAAGTAAAAACTTTTAAATAACAAATATTATCTTTAAAAGATAAGAAGTTGCGTCCTAAAAAAATGTTATAATTATTACGTGTTCTCTTTATTTCACATAAGTTTAACAAAAATATATATTAAATTTACGCAAAAAATAGAAATATTTATAGAATAAATCTTTAAAGCGATATAAAATATTGAAATTTAAAACGTTAGAGTACATTATTATATCGAGAACTAGAAATAAAAGCAGACAAAATCCAAAAATATTGTTTTAATTTAAATTAAATAAATTACTGTTTAACGGACTTGATGCATCTTTATTCTAACTCTTCTATATTATTATGTGTTACTAAAATCTTTTATTACTAGTTTTCTTAAATGCGATATTTAACTTATAAAATATATCAACATTCGCTTTTCAGAATTCTCTACAGCATCAAGAACATTACAAATTGGATGTTTATGACATTCAGAATTATTACTTATTTTAATACAACTATAATCAAAAATAAACTTTCGTAAAGTAAATACAATTATTCTAAAATAATTACTTCTTGAAAGTATACAAGATGTCTTATCTAGCTGTACCATCCTTCATTTACTCTTTTTTTAATACAATTCAAAAGAATGTATTATTAATTTATTTTAATTTTATTACTATAGATTATAATTTATAGAACTATAAATTATAAGCTATAAATTGTGTACGAATTCGCACAAAAAGAAATTACAAGAACAAAATAAATATCTTATTTGCATTATTTATTATTTTAATATGCATATGAAATATTTTTAATGGTAAAAATAAGACGTTAGATTTAAAAATCGTTACTATTAATAAAATATAAAAAAATATGACGTCTTAAAAGATTACCTTAGCGTTCATAGTTTAATTTCCTTTTTAAGATATAATAATGTTTTTGGAACACAGTATTTGTATCGAGACAAATGAAGGAGCAGTAAAGATTGGCAAACTTACATAGAACACTCCGGTGCCATATATGATAATGGTAGACTATGGTAACTAAACGTTACAACAAATTTTGGTAACTAACAAAAGTAAATATTAAGTAAAAATTTTACGTAAAACACTTGATTATTTTTTATCTACAAAATGTACAATACCATATAAAATAATATACATAATAAAAACAATACACGTATATAATAAGAGTTAATTTTTGATAAACGTACGATAATGTATATGTATAATATACAAATTCAGGTAAAAACATAAGGATAAATTACTATAGAATGAAGTAATAGTAAAAGATGTAATAAGATTTAAAATGCCCCTGTTACTCGAACCTGCTGTGTATCTTGACATTTCCAACTTAAAAGTTCATCTAAAATCTTCAACAGCAATGGATTTCCTCCGAGATGTTTTATCTCACTTCTAGCTTTATTATCTAGCTCTTCGAGAACAGTTCTCGTATAAGCAAAAGATCCAAATTTCTCTAATAAATTTACACAATATCTCTTTACTTCGACATCCTTGGTTCGTTGTCTGAGGATATCTTTACCATAAAGAATCAAGGAAATGTACTTCTAAATATCATTGCTTAAAGTACTAATTTAAATACTAATAATTAAAGGATACTCGTTATTTGCCTATCTTCTGGATGACTTTTTATTGCATGGATAATAGGAAAACTAAATTTTCCTTCGGATAAATCTTCACAGTAGCTTTTGTTTTCTGAATACTGCACGATTAAAGTACAAAGTTACTATCACCATTTTCCTTCTTTTTAATTATGCATTCGATATAACTTATTTCTTAATAAAATAAAATAATTCGTAAACTCACTTCTTGAAGATACAAGTTACAATAATCGTCTCGAATTTGAAAATATAAACCTAGAATCCCTGCTAACGAAGAAAAACTTTTTGTACATTCAGAAAAAAGCTGCATCAAACGTACTGCCAAATTAAAGAGTCCACCAGTTTCTGCAATTTATTTCATTTAAAGTGAACATGTTAAAATATTAATACTGTGTAATGGAAATGTGCTTTTTCTAAATAAAAAAAAAATGGAAACAATAAATTAATACATATTGTAAAGTACTACTTATTATAAACACGATATATAAATAGACGAAATAATCAAATAATGACTGAAAATCGTAACTACGTAAAATACAAAAATAATATGCATAAAATATTACAATTCTTCATTAAATTGTAAACGTACTTACTCCGAATAGTCATATTCTTATATTCCATTTCAGATGGACAAATATAATTATCCCTCCAGTAGATTTCCATTCCTTGACCTCTATGAAGTTCTAACAATTGTTCTGTATATACCTGTGTTGCCTATTACAATGATTAATGTCATCAGAATTAATTATTCATAACATCTGTCATTTTAACGATAATCTTGTCGCTCGACAAATTATTATTTTAATGATTATAACCTCTGGGTGGTTTAATAAAAGAATCCTTTCTAGAGCCACAAACAATACATAATTGGCAGCATTTATCGTGCTTGGAATGCCATAAATTGAATGTGCAACAGGAATACCTCTTCTTAAAATAGAATTATCTTGAATATCATCTATCCTGTGGTAAAAATTTTGAAATATAATTTATCCTATTATTCGTAGATAAATAATTATTTATTATTTTATCATAATAGGATCGTACGAAATATAATTTGTGATATTTTAATATAAGAATCGCCATTATCGCAATAAAAATAAGAGCAACAGATATAAATTTTATAATTAAGAAAAAAATTTAGATAGATTAAAGAATTATAGATATGTTAAAACATTTTATATCGATATTATTAGTATAATATATATAGTAGAGAGCATATATATTTTCTATAATTTATATTCTACTGAATAATTAGACGATAAGATACTTTATATATAAATATTCATGAACTAACAGCAGACTGGAATTGTGCAACATCTGTATTATATCTCCGACAACCTGGAGTTTACAGTTAGGTATTTTTAGCCAGTAGTTGAAAGCGTGCGCTAATTTAGCTCTGATTTGTTTCCCGGGAACTTGAAGTATATGAATAAATGGTTGTAAAAGTATCTAAAAGAAAAAAATACCTTGATATGTATCATTAACTTTTATTTAATATAAAATAATTTCAACGTATACATTTATCAGGTCGTGTAATATGAAATATTGGGTTATTCAAAGAAAAAGAAACATAGATTTTTAAATCTGTAAATATACATAATTACAAATATACATTTTAAATATACATAAAATCAATTCGCCAGTAAATGAGAAAACCAACACGATATCATACTCTGAACGCGAGATCATATTACACGATTACATACTCTGTTATAAACATTTTATTACCTTACAATTATTAGAACATTTTACTGAAGTGTTATGTTAGCATTCCATAAAATAAAGTATAAAGCTACGAGTAATAATTTATATAAAATCGCGAATATCGTACATAAATCATAAATATTTCACACATGCTTTTTTTTATATGACACAACAATTTCACAGTGAAGTACCAACCTCATCGTGTTCCTTATTGCCATTTTGTGAATAAGGTACCCCATTTTTTTCAGAATCCATAATTTACGGAGCTTCAACCAGATAAAATAGAAAATTAGGCACTCCACGTAAAGTAGAGTAACTGGAATTTTATAAAAGTAAAGAATATAAATAAATGGTACTATTATAGAAGAAACGACGACTGATATATCTTCAAATATTATCATCTGCTACTATTCGATTACGCTAATCTTCTTACAAAACACAGCATCATGTTAAAACTAATCAAGACATGTTATGCGATTAAGAAGGAAAGTTGTTTACAAGAACTATTGTAAGTCACAATCACGTGACATCTTGCCGCGGAGCGGTACTCACGCCTTCGGCCTGTGAGGACCTACCATTACGTAGCGCCAGGGCCTCGGCCCGTGAGGATCCGCCATTACGTCGCCCAGTATTTAGCCAATATTTGAAAGCTTTTTGCGCTAATTTAGCTCTGATCTGTTTCTCAGGAACTTGAAGCATACGAATAAACGGTATCTAACATTTTTAAAAAATTTTGTATTTTATTTTAAAGATATTTTAAAAAGGGAATCGAACAACTGCCTTTAAGCTGACGAAAAGTGTTAGAAAACGATGGAAATTACTTTGTTGATTAGTATTTAAGATTTCCTTAATAAATAAGCGCAACAAAATTTTTTATTACTTTTCGGTTTGTCTAATATATATATTATTAATTTTTATTTAATATTTTACTTCGTGTCGAGTCCTTGTCTTTTAAATGTCGCCTTCGCGGGCTTCAGCGATTGGCTCTGACGTTGTGTGGCGGCTGGATGGCACTGGATATGTTGATATTGTCGCGTGGAAATAGTTGCGGGAGAGCGTAAAAGAAAACTGTACTATTCGTGCCGTGCGAAAGTGTTTTATTAATTTCCTCGTGTCTGTACTTGTTATTTCGAACTACTCGGAGAAGAAGCTAGCAGAAAGTGACGAGCGCGGCTTTCGCTCGCTAGCGCTACTACTGCGCGCCTAGCGGTCGTTCTTACAACTATCGTCGATGCGCGCGCCACCTAGGGGCGACCGTGCTGCCACGGTAGAATTCTCAACAACGCCATCTTGACTCCAGTAAACAGAGAAATCACTTTGAGAACACGTGCTAACGTTATTGTCTCGAGTATAAAGTTGCCCGCATTGGAATATGTTAGCAGTTAGCAGGCCGCAGTTAGAGATTAACGTTCGACGAAGAAGTGACGTAGTGGACGTCTGATGATTATAAACACTACATCTTCCTACAAGTTATTGTGTTCGATTGTAAAAGAATATTATACTTTTAGATATTTGGTACGATTTGATAGTCGGCGTATAATTTAAGATTGTTAAAATGAATTCTGCAAAAAGTAATGGTGAAACTGGAAATGGTTTGGTGGAAGATCTTGGCATACCAGGACAAGTCTTCTTAAGAGACGCTTTAACAAGTTGTACAGATCCGTTAAAAGCGATAGAGGAATTCCAAGTATGTAATTCGATCTTATTCCATTTCTACGTTGCGTCTTTTATCGCCTGCTCATTTTGATCTCTTTATCGTAGTTGGAAAATGGTATACTGTTGCCTTCTTTACGCCCCATGTTACCTTTGCTTGATTTGCATGGGGTTAGGAGATTAGATTTCCACGTCTCGGTCCTAGAAGAGCTGCGAGAAAAGCTTATCAAACGAATCAATGAGATTGGCGCGGAAAGAGCGGACAAAGGATCAACAGGTGATAGAAGGCTGAAGGAGTTATTATCCAAAAGTTTCTCCGCTGTAAGAGTTGCCGCGCTAAGGCCAGTGGTGATGTGCATTTTAAGGAACACTCCTCACATCGAAGATAAATATTTACGCGTATTGGTGCGAGAGAAAGAACTTTACAACGACGCGGATACAGAAGTCAAACGACAGATCTGGAAAGATAATCAAAGTCTGTTCGGAGATGAAGTTTCTCCATTGTTTAGTCGTTATATTATCGAGAAAGAACAGATTCTCTTCGATCATAGGAATTTAAACAGTCCCTTTTTCATACCGTCGCCAAAGGTATAGCAAAAAATAAATATAAATAATCCAATTAATTATCTTCGATATTAAAATTCTATGCGTTACGCTCGTAGGTACGAAGACACGGAGAAGTTGTACAGAAATTGGCACATATGATCGGGCATAGCGTAAAATTGTACGATATGGTATTACAATTTCTTAGGACCTTATTTTTACGTACTAAAAATGTACATTATTGTACGCTTCGAGCAGAATTATTAATGGCTTTGCATGACCTGGAGGTAAAAATTTAACTCTCTTTCTAAATAAGTGTCGAACTAAAGTAAACGATATAAAAAGCGATTTAGAATATAGAATCGCATTTGATAATAATATTTTCTTTGACCAATGTGAAAGAATCTTGACGAAACCGTTCTACCGATTTAAAAATGTCTGTTACGTTATTTAGGTGCAAGATATAATCTCTGTGGATCCTTGCCATAAATTTACTTGGTGTCTGGATGCATGTATTAGAGAAAAAAATGTGGATGTTAAAAGATCTCGTGAATTACAAGGATTTCTAGACAGTATTAAGGTATAAAGTTCGATTTTATTTTTTTAATGCAAAATAGAAAAGGAAAATCATTTGTTGTAATTTTATCTAGAGAGGGCAAGAACAAGTTTTAGGAGACTTAAGTATGATATTGTGCGACCCGTACGCTGTAAATTTCCTCGCTAACAGCGTTATAAAAATAGCACTTCATTTGATTAACGGGGATGCGCTTCCACGAGAAAACTCAGTACTCGTGCTGTTATTAAGAATGCTAGCATTAGGATTATCCGCGTGGCAGATGATCGATTCTCAAGACTTCAAGGAACCAAAACTCGACAGTCAAGTTGTGACCAAATTTTTACCTGCGTTAATGTCCCTGATGGTAAATTTTAACGCTAATAATATATCTTCAATTTCATCATGTATCTCCCCAATGTTTGCATTTGTATCAATAACAATGATTTACTTAGGTCGATGATCAGATCAGACAGCTTAATTGCAAATTGCCACCGGACGAGAGAGAAAGCGCAATTGCCATCATTGAACATTCTGGCCCACCTCCCGATGCTTGTCAGGCATACGCACAACTTTCTGGTGTTGCTGCAGTTTTATCAATGTATTATGCATTACATGTCGGAGGTGGTAGCGGAGTAACAAGAGCTAGAGGAGATGCCAGAGGTTTAATGAGAGTTTTAGCGACACTACCCAATTGTCAGGCACAACGTGCATTCGAAGATCCTTTTCTACATACTTTGGTACATATATATATATTACGTTTACTGTTAATTTATCTATATATAAATACATAAAGCAAAAATAATATTTTTATATATTTCTAGGTATCACTACTGATATTAAACATGGGCGATGAATTTTCTAACGAATCGTTTTGTACGGTTATATTCGATGAATTCTTTTTAGCAGGTTTAGGTAGGGACAACGTCACGCGCCACTTATTGAAATTACTTTGGTATATTTATCTTAAATTGCCACCATCTCGTTTACACTCGTTATTGAAGGCTTTGCAGCCTACTAGTCAGGTACTTCTTCATATAAATCGTTTATTCAAATTGAAAGTGGGGTACGTCTATTTTTTGTCATTACGAGACATTTAAGGGTAGTAAACAACGTTTTTGTATTTCTACCTGTACTATTTTTTTTTCTTGTATGGATTAGATAACTTAAGTTTATTATCCAATAATATTTACCGGTGATGGCTGAAAAAAATAAAACAGACTCGCTTTCAAAATTACTGAATTATGGTTATCGTTAATTAAAGGAATAATAATATTTCATTTGTCATTTCAGCATAATGAAACTGTGCATAATCTCTACGAAGCTCTTCGCGATAAAGTAGGTAATCGTCCTACAGAAGATCCATTAACGTCAACTGCACAAATGGATACTCTAGGACTAGATTGCCCTCCATCACCTGTTGCAGGTGTTCATACTTCATTAATAAATTCCTGTTCGCTTTAAAATTTGTAAAGCAGATGTATATCGTTATATCTAAAAGTATAAATCATCGCGTATATAGGCATTTTACATATAATATTGTATGAAAATATTTGAACGCGTGCGCGTGTGTGAAAGGAAGTAATTCTTTTTCATGTCCTTTGTCTCGTCTACGTTATGTAGTTCGCGATATAATATTTGTCTGACGTAATGGCCTATATTATTGAATTGGTGTTGAAGCATTCATCATCATCATCATCATCATCATCATCATCATCATCATCAGTCATCAGTCATCAGTCATCATCATCATTGACAAACGACTTTTATGCGACTTCTTCTTTGTCTCTTAGCTTATTACGTGAAACAAATTGTTTTTTAGTTTGTATATAAATATTACAATATTTTACATATCTTTTATATAAAAAACTAAAATAACTGTCCTCTCTTTGTACTATTATCAATAGTTTTTTTTTCTTACAAGCATTATAAAATATTTTTAATAAATATTATTTTGTGTTAAATATTATACTGTTAAATGTACAGGTAAGCCTCCTGCAACACGATATCCTATAACATGAGAAATACATTTTTTAAAATAATTCGATAAATTTTTGTTTAGTAATTGATACTTCGCATGTTCCTAGAAAACGCGTAAAGTAAAATTAAGCATTTTATTTATAGAATATAAATAATAATTATTTCCTGTATAAATTAATTTTTATTTTTATTCTTCCTAGTGTTAAAGGTATAAATAAAAACACCTTACTGATATATTGGAAAGCAAATCCAAGAGCTTGGAAATTTATTTAAAGATTGACTTTTAAGTTGCTTTATGCCAAACTTTGACAATTATTTAAAACGTAAAAATTTGAGCTTCAAGGTGCTGTTACTATCGGATAGTTCTTCATGTCGCCCACAAGATTTAAGTCATCCCACTGTCAAAATAGTGATCCTATCACTTAACACTATTTCGTTGCTTCAACCATTGGATCAAGGTATTATTTATACCTTTAAAATTTGTTACATAAGAAGAACATTACAGTGGATTTTAGATAAATAGACCAGCAAATTTAAATAATTTCTTTTATAATTTGCACAGCTTTTATTGCTGTCAATAAAATAGATACAGTTCATATATTGGAACTTTCTTTGTCCTTGACTTTTTATGGTTTGCCTAAGTATGGACATTCCTCCCATTAAAAAAATATCGTCAAGAATTACTGCCAGTAAGCAATTGCGTTGTTTAAAATGCATGGATATTGTGAAGATTTTAAGGCAGTGCCTTTTCTTAAGGTAAAAGTAATACATGATTGCATTTTTCCGTATTTATTGTAATTTTTTAATAATTTAACCACTGTTTTAGTCTTCATATGTAAATTTACAAGTACTGAGAGACTATTGTAGGATCTTCGTGAGTAGTTAGTATTATTGTCAGAGGTACTATTCTCCATCTTAACTGCGAAGGTCCTGTTTTTAAGATATGATTTAAATTTCTACTAAGATATATTCCGCATAAGAGTTAGAGTGATATTCGTTTAGGTGTTGTCTCGTAGCATGCCATATTGAAAACAGAATTGTATATAAAGTATTTATTAATTTACAGAATTTACTTCAAATATTTTTGGATTATTGGTTGATTCTATTATAAATCTATCCAAATAATTTGAATCTAATTTGTATGACGTTATGATCATTGATATATACATCAATGCTTGCTTAGTTCTTAATAAAACTTTTAATTGGTGATCCATTATACTCAACCTGAAAAAAATATATTTTACTTGAATATATAACTTGCATCGTCTTGTCTCTATAATAAATACTTACAGTTTTATAATTATAAGTCCTATGAGTGTCCATTCGGCACTTTTGAAAACGATATTTGATGCGGTTAGTGAAAATGTATTGATTAATGTTTTAATTCTAGCATATCTTTCACCGCCAATTGCATATTGCATTGTAAAATAAGGTTGAGTGTTTCCAACTAGTAAACGCAATAAATCTGGCAATCTATAACGGAAAAATAAATATTGTTTAACTATTATTAGATATATATAAAAAGTATGGAAATATTTGTGTACAAAAATGTCATAATTATTACATCTTGTGAAGTTTATCCAAAAAGATTTTACGCTGTAAAATTTTCGGTGAATGTATATCTATTAAAGGTAATATAGGGTGAAATCCATCCTTCTCCTCCTTTCCTTCTGGTGTATTTTCTAACGTCTCTTGAGTTATATGCCCTTTATAAAATGCTTGTACCTATATAAACGAATTTTTCACGTATTATATATAATACGTGAAAATTACCTATCATATTACTTCTAAAATATAATATACCTTCAAGTTTATTTTCTGTACATCTTGTTGAAGATCGGAGAAATGTGGTAAAGGCTTTAATTTCGTATTTACATAATCCTTACGATCTCTCTCTTTCTCTTCAAACTGTAGCATATCTAACTTTTTACATAATTTTATATACTTCTCTTCTTGATTTATATTTTGCATTAATTCATTAGCATTCGTCTTTCCTAATAGTAAACGTAGTGTGTCTTCTGTAATCCATTCCTTTACGCTTTGTTCGATTCGTGCCACAAGTATAGAAGAAATAATGGGCTCTTGTTTCTTATTTACGTTATCTTGTAAATTATCTTTCGCAGTGTTTTCATTTATCACGTTAAGTTGTTCCGAACTTTGAGAAAATTTTAATTTCTTTTTCTTAATACACTTATTCTCTCTCTTATGGAAGCTAACACAATTTTCTTGTTCACTTTTCACATTCTTTTCTTCTGTCTTGTTCTCTTCTTTTACTTCTGCATTTTTTCTATTTTCACTGTTCATTTGATCGTATTCGTTTCTATTTTCTAAATTATAATCATTTTTAATCGAAGTGTTATCATCACTTTTAATATCCGTATTGTCTACAAATTCATCATTTTTTACAGCATGTTCTTTCAACACCGTATCTTTTTTCAAAATAGACGGCGCATCATTAATATTATCAACCGTTTCTAAATTATTTTCTCTACACTCGGAAGTAGTTATATTTCTTGTATGTTCAGAATCGTTATTGATAGTTGCCGTACGATCATCATTGTGAGTATAATTTAAACTATCATTATTCGTTACATATTCATCATTGAATATTTTGCTAGATTCTTTTACTTGATCTTTTGTTTCATTTACATTTGGTAAATTGTCTTTTCTTCCTACAATGATTTCATCGCCAAGGATATTTTTTGTTGGTTGTACATTTACCGGCAAAAGTTTAAACACCGGTACTTCTTCTTTTTCTCTCAGCCAAAGCGGACTAGTAAGTAATTGTTCCAAGAGATAATTAGACGCTGCAAAGCAATGCGAGCTACAAAAATTCTTGCGTCGACTAACATCGTAAACTTTGTTTCTTCGTACCGATATATGATACTGTTGAGTAATTACAACAGTAATCAAATTTTTACAAAGAACGTAGCCACATAGTTTTAATATAGCTCTTTCTTCGATTACATCTTCCATATGACATTTATTTATATACTGCAACTGCAAAATTAAATTGTAATATAATTATTTAATATGTTATTTTAAATAAATCAAGTGATATAAAAATACATACGTTTTGTAAAAGCCACTGTAGATTAACATCGGTTTCTAAAAGACGTTCTACAATGATCAAAGCTTTGGCATCGCATTGCTTCTTTTTAATTATAGCAAGCTGCATTTGCGCTTTACTAAAATAGAAAAATATTAATTTTAAATACAGCTCTTTTGAAACAGTCGAATGAAATAATATTGATATTATCGTTAATATTGCTTTTTATTTTAAAAAAATATAAAAAGATTTAGAATATTAATTACTAACCTCATTTTCTTCTTAAACTCATTCTTTTTCGATAATCGCTCCCCATTGATTAATTCGAACAGAGTCTTATTCATATTAATAAATATTAATTAAAAATAAATTACAGATTTTAGATATTTAGCATTTATTATTATTCGCACTAATATATACTTTATATGCAATAAATATTAGACTCTAAGTATAAAAAGTCAACAGTACGTAACGAGTAGAATCAGTTTTCAAATAAAATAAGTTTTCTACGGGAAAATTGTAACCCCATGACAATATTTATTCTTGATATGTTTCTACAAAGAAACTTTTAAGAACGACACTTTCTTCGAACTAGAAAGAGATGAAAAATTTCTAGAGACGCCGCATGTTATTAACTCGGTTTCGTCGCTGATTTCAGTGCAATGCGATATTCGCCTTTAAGCATGCGGCTGTGTGTAAAATATCAGTTCGTAGGGATACCACGGAGCATTTACGTCACGCATCTGTTTAACTTTTAGGTTATGCCTCGACGATTTTCAGGCGATTATACTTATTTATTAATTTTCGAGTGTTTTTTAAATATTTATTAATTACGTTTTTCGTATGCTCCACGTTTAATATCGTATTATTGGTAATTATTGTTCTTAATGTCGCAGAAAGTGAAGAATTAATTTACCACGTAATGATCCCAATTTCTTCGTCAACGTTCGGCTTCCAAACTATTTAACCAAATGAAACAATAGGTATGTAAAACTCGAATGGTCCCATCAAAGGCTGAGTGTCTATCTACGAATAAATATGTTAATTATCTTCTTAATGAATCCTAATACGAGGAATAATAAACTTCAATAACACACGCGTTAACCTGCAATTATCACTACTAACGGACTCTATTGTTTTATTTAATGATTTTTCGTTTTTCAGGTTATAAATAGAGGTATTGCCAATAGAAATATGATATCTCCAGTTGTATCACTAAAGACGATATAGATTCGATTAATTTCAGCCTCGTCTTCTGCTAGATGCGATGAAATTTTTACCAAATAGACTAGAACACGCAGGAATTATGTGTTCTTGTTCTTTCTAAAATTCGAAACATCGACTTCATGATTCTTTTCTTGAATGATATTTCCATTCTTTTGTACTGTCCATAAAATTTGTTCAAGTTGATTGTCTTTCTGAAATATTTAAAAGAACATCGACTTAAGACTCCAAATTACTCATAATATATTTGCGAATTATGCATCAATAAAGAGATATTTTTCATCTTGTTTAAATAGATGGAGTAATCTTAACATTCTCATCTCTATATATATATACATTTTTTTTT
>JAITYT010000030.1:770946-790360 GCA_025433975.1 Liostenogaster flavolineata
AGGACATCTTCGCTATGGAAACAAGTTTAAATTAGTTAGAACAATGGGCTTGACAAACCCACATTTCTGAGCTGGTGGACTAATGCTGGAGTATTCATCTTGCAATGAAATCATTCCGCATTCCATAATATGAAAAAACTTTTGCAGACAACTACATTGAAGTTTATCGCGTATTATTCTCGTATCTAAAAATTTTATGGCGATATGTTGTACTGTCTACACAAAGTATTCTATAGAACAAAGTAGTTTTGAGAAGATGGTATTGTAAAGATGTTTTAAAAGTAATACAATTTTAATTTGCGAAAGCCAAAACCAATTCTTCGACTTTGAATGTTTTTAGATGTTATTTGTTCTGAAACTTGAAATTTACATTCTTCAACCACTGGAACCTTTTGTTGTGCCTGTACGGTATATTTTTGCTGCTTCAAATGAAACAAAACAGATTTTCAAAGGTCATATTGCGTTTTAAACACAAAAAGTTAAGTGTAATTAGGTAAATATCATTGATTAAAGGTCAGAAGCAATAACTTAACTGTATATCTAATACTTTTTTATTAAAATTGTATTCTTATACATATATATATTTTATAAGTTTTTATTTTTCAAAATTTTGTACAAGAATTTAAACTTAGATGACAGATATGTTTAATTGTGTTAATTATTGATTACATAAATAATAGTATAATTGGCAGATAATAATTATAGCAACTTTTTTACTCAGATTTCTGTGATCACATTTTCAATAAACTTATCACAAATGGGGATATTTAGATTAACATTGTTTACTAATACAATATCTTGACAATGTATTGTCAACTGTCACTGGAATATTTCGTAACATAACATAAATCCATTTTATTTTAGTCTTATCTGAAATTTTGTTTACCTGTGAAATTATATACAATAAAGTTAATATATTTTTTATTCCTAAAGTATGTTTATGAAATATATTACATATTTTTCAAGTTACATATACATTCTTGTATCATACTGGATTTAATCGTTATAACAAAAATTATAATTACAACAATTAATCTAAGTAATTATATCTAAAAATATGGTTTAGGAATTGAAATTTTAATTTAAAGGTATATAAGTACAAAATATGTTATTATAGAGTTGCTATTTTCTTTCGTGGATTAAATATAAAGTTTCTCGTTTATGCAGACTGGTTTGAAAGAGAAACTCTGTACTGAAATTGATTCGAGCATAACGCGTATGCAACAAAAATTAGCTACACGTAAAATTGCATAAAAATAAAATGTTTACCTTTGTTCTCCGATCTTTATGTCGTACAAATATCTAGATCATTAACTTTCTGTAATAATTTAATAATATCAATTTTGTTCCTTGGTTGTTGTACATCCTTCATTTTTATTGGTCGACTATTAACAAAAACTTCTAGAGAAAGATTTGAATAAATTCTCAATGTTTTTTGCGTTACTTCATCCTGAATCAGGACGAATTCAATAAATTGTTCTTTTTCATTAATTTGTGCTTTCCACTTTTTATTCGGTAACATTATATCTTTATATATTGTTTTTAGCCTTTTAAAATTCGAATTTGCGGAAGTATTTATTTTTTGAATTGCTATCCGTAATACTGGAATTTCAGATCCGGTATAAAGAGGACATTTTTGTATTACAAATGTTTTCTTAGGAAATATTTTTGGTACTGCTTCCGGCTTCAATTTTATATTGTCTTTCTTATATTCGAATAAAGATTCATCAACGCATTCATTATGAAACGACTTAGTTATATCAGTTTCAAAGAAATGGTCTTCGCAAACATAACTTTTCAATGTCAAATTTTTTCCAATGTACGGTATCGCTTGTTGCCAAGCTTTAAACGTTGCCACAGCCTTATTGCAATAAAAAACACGATATGAATTATGGGAAATATTATTACAGATAAAAGCCAACAAATAAGTATATTTTCAATCGGGCTTTGAAACTGTCTGTTACTTATAAATATTTTAAGCCACGACGAATATGGACTAAATTTAGCTACATCGTATCGATTTTATATTTATTTACGTATAATAATAAATCTTTTATGTTAATTCGTACGTGTCAGGGATTGCAATTACTTAAAACTTCCTATTTTAATTATTCTAATTCATTCAATAATTTACTTTAACAACGTAAAACTGTATGGTATCGTATTCAACGTTATTAATATCGTAATATATTCTTTAATCAGACACAAGGACAAGATATATACATACGATGAAAAATTGTCAACTTACGCTAGGCGCTCGAAAGAGGGATTTACTTTTAATTCCCTTTAATCGATTTTCCTGGAAACGATTATTGTTATTTGCACATCCTAATACGAAACATCGCTTTCCCATGGTGAACTTTTAGATTAAGTTTTGCTAACTTATTACACTTATTGATATATCATATATTGTCTCTTTTAAAGATAATTATGCCGGTATTATCGTAAGTTCTGTGCGACTTACATAAAATCATCTTTACGAGTGAAAAAAAGCGTAAAGGAATAAAAAAAAGGTTCGAGCTCATATACTACCAATGTCGTTACGAATCGATCGTTCGAATTCGACGTCGCATACATAAATATCTATATTATAAAATCGTCGCGTACATCGTATATACAATATCTCCTCGATATTTTTACCATTCACTTCACTCGATTAGCAACGTTTGCTAACTTCAGATTTTCGGGGTCCATTTAACCCCTTTATTTCTTTTTCACTCGATAAAACTGCTCCTCGACGTCGCTACGAGACACGCCACGAGTCGATATTCCCGTTCGGACTAAGTTTTTTAACTCGTACTCGCTCGTTATTTCCGATGCATGGTCGTTTCCGTTGATCGGAATGTAACCGCGGTTTCGTAATTCTCCTTTGTCCTGGAAGTTCATCTTTATAAAGCTCGTCACATAGAAACATCGGTCGTGGCATTCGCATGTATCTCCGCATTCGTCGCGTAAAATTGGATTCGACGGCAAAAAGGTTAAGTCTTGTAAATGAATAAATACGATAATTTATGACGGCAGAAGTCTTCCGTTTGCCAGTCGATACTTATTTTGTCGACTTTGCAACGTGATTTAATTGATTTAAATTGATTATTGAATTACGAATGAATTATCAGTTATTCTGGGTAATGTAGCCGTCGAGCTAAGGCCTGTTTCGAATTAAAAGATATCTTAGAAGCGTAGAAAAAGAAAATTTGGTATTGGTTTTTACTTAGTTCTTAAAATGACCGATTCAAAGCCAGTAGGACCATCAGGGATGCGACAACCGAGTGCTAATGAAATTTGAAGTGAAATTTTTGTAAAAAAATTGATTTCCTATTTATAAATTTTCTTCGTTAATTATCTAAATTATTTTATTGCCTTGCTACTATTTCCTACAAATATTTTCTGGATTATATTCTCTTCTTTAACGCACGCCAATGTTTTAACTTAAAATTACAAAATTTGTATAAAAGGGACATTGAAAGTTTATAAAATAAATGGGGAAAAAGTGGTCAAAAATGATGGAAATTATATTTTGTGATTTTGAATAATAATTTGTTTTTTAATAAAGTAGGACGTTACGCTGTACAATAATAGTTTACAAATGGCATCGTATAACAAAAATAAACAATAGAATGATAATGTATTTGATACAAACACTTGTACATAATAAGTTTATAATTATAACATTTGTATATAACAAAAAAATAATTGTTTATCATTTTACAGATATAAAGTATTAGTAGAATAAATTGTTTGCTTATAATGAGCTACTGAAATCATACATTTTACATCTGCTGTTTATACAAAGGCCTTCATATTTTTTTACGAGTTTTAGCATTCATTTTGCAATTTAATATCTATCATTTCCTTTTCATTATGTTGTTATGAAAAAAGAGAAAAAGAAGATCATTTGAAATTAGCAAATGTTCAAGTAATGTTAAACGTTGTATAGGAATGCTGCGTATTTATAGCAGATCATAAAAATAATTTAATCCTTGACCAAGCTCCCAAATAGAAATACCTGTGCCTAATTCTGCAGCGAGATCTAGGCGATGTTTAATAGAATATAAAGTAGGATAAAAGACAAAGCCACTATTTATGGGTAACCTGAAATACATATCAAACATTTTCAATAAATATATACGAAGATAAAAGATGAACCAAATTAAGAAGCTATTCGCAATAAATAAAATAGTATAAATAATAATAAAATTATAATCTCACTTTGATTCGAAAAAATGCTCTTTACTTTTATTATCCCATTGAATCTTTCCTTTAAAATGTTCAAGGATATTCAGATATTGGGAAGATACGATAGGGCCTCCACCTTCTGGAGTATAATTATATCCATAAAAGTTAAGACCTAACAAGATTTGAGCTCTTCTAGGGTCATTCTGTTCTGGAACTAAAAACTCTACACATTGTCGTGCCCAGGCAAGAGGACTATTAGGTCCTGGCCTTTGAATACTCGAATAATCGTAAGTCATTAAAGAAAAAGCATCGATATACGATGCTAAGTCGTCAAACTGATCTTTCGTAAATAATTGATTTTTTGTACTGAAATAACGAAAATTGAATTATATAGATTATAGTTATTATTTTCTTTTTGTCCTATCTTACTTTTAATTCGTATATGTCGTATACGTTTGCCAGAAAAAAGATATTTTTTAAACAACGAATAAACTTTCTTTGTGTATACGATATGAGAAAGGAATAATAAAACTTACCCTCTTGATGGCGGTATTGTTAATATTACATCTAAATTATTTTCTTTTAATTTTTCCGCAATATTTTTGACTATAGAAATAACTGTTTGCGTATTTATGCCTGTAAAGGCAAATTGGTTCCACATTTCTAAAGTATAACCATCGAATTTGAAAGTCTGGAACGGTAGATTATTGCATGTGTATTATAAGAATGTAGTGTTTCTATGTGATTGGATCAGCTATTTGCAAAAATTAAAACATTTTTGTGAAAAAGAATATTGTATCTTATTCTAAAAAGACTGATCAAAGTTACCTTAGCTATATTTAGTAGAGAAGCAATTAATTGTGTCTGTTTTTGGGTATCAGACTGGAATCTAGAAATATCATTTAGTGACCAGTGTTCAAATAATACTCTAGGTAAAACTGAAAATATCACAAAATAACGATCAAATTATTAATTGTATAATACATTAATTTTTACTGACAATCTCGTTCTTAATCGAAAGCCAGGCATCTGCATAATAATTTAACATACTTTTCACATAGTGTTTTTCATTGTTCAATTCTCTTATATCTTTCAACCATTTTTTTTTAACGTCATGAGTTGACAATTCAAACGTCGATAAATTACTGTATGGTATGGAAAACCATACTGGTGATACCATCGTAAGCTTTCCATGAAATATTTTAGATATTTCATATCCATTGCTATTCCACTGAAAACATTATATCTTAGTTAATTCAAAAATACATTTTATTTTCAGGATGAATTCAAGAAAACGAATTATCACTATACGAATTAATATTTTAAATAGAAATTTCAAAAATGACAATTATTCGATATTCCACATTAATGAATATTAAAATAACTTAATTTTATTATATATATATAATTATAATTTTAATATTCTCTCAGTTGATTCTTGTAGTAAGATAAGCGTTGTTTAATATCACATAACCTTATATAAACTTACCGGCGTAATATATCCCAGGACGTTACCCAAATATTTTCTACGTTTAACATCAGAGTGGTATAATCCAGATTCTTGAGTAATATCAGAAGTTTTTGGATCTTTGACAACTAAATCTCGTTGGTATACATCTTGATTTACAGCTCCTGTCTGAAGGTCGTAAATAAGTGAATGATCATAAAATAATTTATCATTAATAATAATTTTAATTATTTCAAATCGTATACGGATTATATCAGTTCAAGTGTGCATTGTATTAGTTACTTACCTTGAAATTGACTTTCTCTTTAGTTTTCTTGCTGCTTTTGCTTGCAGGCGGCGATAATGTGCTTCCGGATAATTCGATTGTAAAAACTATCGCTATTATTAATATCAAACAGTTCATAATAATATGTTTGCGATTAAATAATATAAAACGTTAACTTTAATACGCGAAACTCTAAACAAAGAATGAAGTAAGTAGTTAATCTTAAGGAATATGTGGAGTACGTTATAAGAAATTATTATGACTAGTGGAATGTATAACTATGGACAAGTACAAGTAATGACGCTATTTGGACAAATTTTTTACCGTGCGTAATCTTAGTCTATTTTTAAAAAAATATTCTTTCAGAAAATTGCAAAATATATTTAAATATAATATCTGTAAAACCTTGACGATCTTTAAAAGTGTTCGATTTTGAGTATGAATATTTCTTTATTTTTTTTTTCAATTTCACTTAGTGATAATTAGACTGTGAATGTTTATACGAATACATCTTTATATAGAAAAAAGGTTAAGTTGCATATATTGTATATGTACATATACGCACGAATATTAACCATTTTATTTGTATATATTTATTTTCTTTGACTGCATTATGACTTACAATGGCTTCATGGTTACTTACGTTACTTTTAGCTTTTCAAGGTATTATATTTAATAATATTGTATGATTATTGTAATGTTTTTTATTATTTTAATATATTCATCTATATTCTACATCTACATTTATCTATTTTATACATTTATATTTTTATTTTATTTTGAATATTTAAAAATTGCTTATTTTTAAGTATGTCGTTCTTAAAATTAAAATGTAAAATAAAAGTAATTAACCCTTTATACTATGTCCTTTGATTGAAAAATTAGTCGAAACACATACTTCACAGGAACAAGAAGATGGTACGCTAAGTTTTTCTTTTATATTTTGTCCATCTTCGCATGCAAGTTCAACGACATGATAGCGATATTCGTTAGGTTGACAACAGTTACAATTACTTGTTTGACCCCATGTTTCTGTAACATAAAAAAAAGTAAAATTATTTATTATTTTTAAATTAATTTCTAGATTGGAAATTTTTTCTTCATTTAATTTACCTATATCGAAACTTGTCGAAGATGTACATGTGCCTTTACATTCTGTAATGCCTTTCAAAGGTTTCGAATTTGTACACAATCCATGTTTTCGATGTTCTTTATGAAGTGCGCCAATAGCAATTTCTGTATCTACAGCGTTAACAGCGCACGGTCCTATCGCATAAAAATATTTATTTTTAAAATATTAATATTGGTAAATTACTATGCTACTTTAAAAGCCAAAGATGATCATAGTTACATTGCCACAAGTGGCTGATAAATCGTACTTCGTGATACATAGAACATCCTTATTCTTTAATGAATATTTTCATTTGTTAAATATTCAATAATAGTTACTGTGCAATATTATTCTTAATATTATATTACTCATAATATATTTTTCTATTTACCTTTTTGATCGAGACCTGTCCAGTTACATTGTTTACAACAGCCATCGTCGTAGATGGAATCAGGCAAACAATTTGTTATGCTAGGACAAATCACTGAACTTGTGGTAATCGATAACTGAAATTAACGGATTCGTTCATTAACAATAATTGAACTTTTAAAACGAGTGCGTTCAGCGTGTACATGTGCAAAATAATCGCGTGAAAATTAACTTGCCTGATTATCTAATTTCATGCAAGAGTATGTTGTGCAATTATCACTGGATGACCACGTTTCACCTGGCTGATAAAGAATATCTTCTATTATGCAATATGCTTGCTTACATTCACCACAACATTTGTCCTCTTTTGATTTTTGATATACCCATCCCTATATAAACAATATTATGTTATGTATCAATTTTATACCAAAATATTTGAATAAGAATATTATTAATAAGTCGCTTACTGGCGGACACTGAGTTGAACAGGTTTCGATTTCTTGGCGTTTCGTTATTCCATTTGGACCTGATGTACAAATTTCAGTGACACAAGTATCATTCTGTAATTTCCATTTTTCTCCTTGTTGATATATACGTCCATTATATCGACAAGCTTTTTTAACGATTTCTGGACAACATTTACTTGGAACAACTCGTTGTTCGATTTCATATTCAAATTCATCTAAAGGATTCGTTTCTGGACATTTCTCTGTTTCCGAACGGATGTATAACTACAATATTTTGTCATATTTATTACTATTTTTATTATTATTGGAAGTTATAAATTGCTTACAGTAAAAAAGATTATAATTTATCGATTTTAATAAAATGCACTTTTGTAGAACACTTACACTTCCATTAGTGGACTCACAGAAATGTCTAGTGCAATAATCATCGGAGTACAATTCTTCACCTATTTTCTTTAGTTCATTATTTATGACACATGCAACAGCAATGCATTCACCACAACAAGTAATACTTTTATCATTAGAAGGGAAGTACTCATATCCATAATCACAAGTTATATTACAGTTTTGTATTTTAGTTTGTTTTTGTATTCCATTTGCATCTTTAATACATTCTCTTGAAATACAAATATCTTTAGGATTTGGATTCCAAATTTCACCAATCTAAAAATGATAAAAGCTTAATTATTAATTAATATTAATTTTAAAGAAATTGTATAAGTACCATATTTTTAAAATTCTGTATAAAAGGAGATATAGACTAAATTTATTTGAGACACTTTATTTCATAACACGAATTTAAATATTTTTTCAATGTGATGTAAAGAGTTTTTTTGCATTGTCGTATATCATATATCATTGTCATATATAACTCACATTATAAATTCGATCTTCCTCTTTGCAACTAATACGTTCTAAGAATGGGCAACATTTATTTTCAGTATAGTTTTCTTTTATTATAAAGTCATTTATATCTGGATGATCTTCAATAAGAGGGCACTCTATTGTAGAGCAACTTATTATTGGGGCTTGTTCTGAAATTTCACAAGTGCATATTCGGCAATTACCCTCTTTCCATTCTTCGCCAACTTTTTTTATTGTTACATGTTCTATATTTTTTATTTCCTTATTTGATTGTGAGTTGTAAATGCAAACATCTTTAGGGGGCTCTGAAAGAAGTTTGTCTCAAATAAGTAAGTAACAAGATCTACAAGAATTTGTAAAAAACATACAGCCGGTATTGAAAATAAAAAAATATGTTGTGCATCATTATAAATAAAAAAGATATTTAAATTTTTAACTTTTTGTTATTAGTAACAATTCTTACCGCATTGATACTCAGGACAGCATGTATCGATTTGCTGCTTTATATTTCTATCATAATAATTTGGGCACTCAGGTGGTAAAGGACAGGTTTCTGGTCTACAAATTTTGCTGGGTCTTGGGCAACAACCAGTTGTGTTTATTACTATCATATTTCCAGGTTGTATTTCTTCTACTTCGAGTGTAACTTCACTGAGTATTGGGCATTCCTCTGGTGGTACACATTCTATACGTATAAATTCATTAAGTATATTACTACATATATTTGTACTAAACAATTTTTTTAATATATTGTGTGAACATATATATATATATATATATATTTGATAACGTATGCAATATAATAAATATATTGCATATAAAATAATAAAATATATATATCGCATACCACATATAAACTTTGTGCATTCTCTTGAATCAGTGTGAACTTTCATGATCTGTCCAAATCCACACTCGGGCTGCTGCATTTCTTCACATAATGGAGGGACTGATGCAGCTGGAACTGTTTATTGTTTTGTTATTATAAAGATAATAAAAAATTATTGTTGTTCCATTATAAAAAAAATATAATTTATATTTACTGCATAAATATTTGGGACAACAGTCCATTTCTGTTCCTGATATAAGAGTAGGTACCATATTTTCATCACAAATAGTATTAAGTGCAGAACATTCAATCTTTTCACAAATAATTTGTTTATTTTTGCAACTACATTTCGTACACTTATCAGGATGCCAAACGTCACCTTCGATATGACCATCTTTATCGCAAATAATACATTTTTCTTTTAAAATGCACGTGTTATTGTAATGTACATGATTCAGTGGGCAAAAGCATCCTTCTACATTTTCTAAAAGACATTTTGTGTTATTTAAACCATCAATGTTGTCACAAGTCTCTTTACAACCAGAACCACATGCGCGGTATTCCAAATCTGAAAACAATAAATGCGTATATTTGTTATTTTATTTCCCGTTAGTGGACAAAGGCATTTTTATAGATACCTGATGGACAAGAATATGGACAAAGTTCGGGGTTTCTCCAATCAATGCATAAACCTGCTTGTAAACATTTTCTTGCATATGCCGCTAAACTGTCGCAATAATCCGCACTAGTACATAAAGCATCTTGACATATGTCCAAATAAGGACTTGGGTCAATAAGACTGTGGCATTGACTAAATTGTAAACCGAGAAGTTTATTGCATGGATCTTCATCTTTTGAAAATGAAGAAATGCACGAATGTTCTTTTTGAGTAGAACAATTATGTATACTCAAATTCAAAGTAGATGGGATGCTATTGATTAACCAACTTGACCCAAATTCATTTACGTTATCTGTAATCTAATATTATATGTTTTTCAGATTATTATAATTTCTTTGAATATGGAGTTGAACGAATAAAATATGTTACATATTGTGAGAGAGAGAGAGAGGGGGGAGGGGAAAGGGGGAGGGGGAGGGGGGGAGAGAGAGAGATTTTGACTGATATATATTGATTACAATGTATTATAATTATCATGTTAATAATAATTAATATATTACTTTAATATACCTTGTCATTTTGCATCCTTAGATCATCTTCGATATCTCCATTGCAATTGCCGCATAAACCTTCCATAGCATCACCAAAGATGCGCGAGGGAAGTCTAATCGTAAAAGCAAAATTATGTTGGAATATAATTATTTCCATTTGAATAGTTGGTATTAGTAATGTAATATCTGCATTTAATCCTTTTTCCAATATCAACCATGGTGCTTTATATGGTAGCGTATTTACTTTTATATTATCAACAATTATTTCAGACTGTATCGGAATGAAAAACAATAATTGTTGGATATTTCATCATACATAATTTATATTAATAGGAAATAAGTGATTTATATATCAAAAGTGTATACCATTTCTAAAGGAGTACTTCGTTTGATTTGAACAATGTGTTGGTCGTAGAAAATTATTAAAGCTTCTGTGCATATTCCAATATCACAAGCAACGTTTGAAACTAAAACCTATGTTAATTAAAATAATTATGTAATATTAATAATATATTAAATAAATAAAATATATTCAGCATTTTTATTAAAATCTTTGAAGATTTTGAATTAGCTAATAAAACTTTTTATTAACGATAAATTAAAAAAATAATTCTTTTAAATTATAATACATCTTTACCTGATACGTATGATTTTCATTACTAGATTTTGTTTTATCGATAATATCCCTTGACAAGACGTACGTACAATTCCCAGTAAATGTTATATTTCTTCTATCAAAACTAATAAATTTGGAGTTACCAAATCCATCGCAAGAACAGTCACGACATTCAGTCGGAGGAATGCAATCGTTACCATTTCGTACTGTACCTTCTGGACAAAAACAACCTGGGAAACAAACTCCTTCCATGACTGGACACGGGTCAATATCTTGCAAATTTTCACAGTTTCTTTCACATTTGTTTCTGTTTCCCAAAAAAAAGATATTGGTTATTATACTTTAAAATATTTATATTCTTTTATTGTTCGTATTTAGATTTATATACCTAAAACAATCCCTGTATACGAATGGTGCAGTACAGCTAGGCGAACAATTATACAGATTTTTCCATATTGATAAATCTATACTTTGATCCTTTGCTTTACATTCAGTAGTAAAAGTTGTTAAAGTACGACAACGGCAATCGTCATACGTAGAGTTACTACGTAAACAAGTACACATGGTTTCCAAACAATCTGATATAAATTTCTGTACGTTTATAATATCAGAACAAACTGCTAAAGATCTGTCTTTAATAGTACTACAAATTGTCCATGCTTTTTTTTGAATTTCGTGAGAACACATCTGTAAATAATCAAAGGTATATTCAATATATTTAATTAAACGATAATATGCTTTTAACGATCAAGAAGTTAATTACATTTACAATTTAATTTGTACATTAAATTTTGATTAGCAATTTTTTCTATTAAAAGATTATTAAAATAATATCATTGAGCAAACTTATATTATCTATACAAACCTGCAAGTTACATTCTGATGTATCATCCATTGCCCAACTATTTCCAAAATCTGTAGTACTTCTTGTTTGGGTTCCATCAGGAAGTTGCCTATCATTCATAGTATAACCATCGAAGTAACCACATAAACCATCAACAAAGCCTGCTAATTTGACGTTAACTCCAATTTTTACATTCATATCTGAATTCCATATTACCCAAAATCCATTACGACTCGACGTAAACAATATCGCGTTGCCTATGCAAGATATTTTAAAGAATGGAAATTTAGTACCAAGCCTTGCAACTTGATTGGGCGCATAAGTGTATCCATTAATATCAAGATGCATGTCTGGATAGAAAACAATTGTGTTGTCGTCGATAGTGACTACCAGAATTTTTGTACAATAGTTATTGTACATATCGCATTGTTTTTCCACTGAAATAAAAGAAGCATTTGAAGCAAACTAAACAAAAGATATACAAAATAAAATCAATATGATCAAGAAATACTTACATGTAATGTACCACTTGTTTCCGTACATATCTCGTGCTAAAATATGGTTACAGATATCATATTTATATTCTAAATTATCAAACGTGTTAAATGTTCTGCCTGTTACATTGCAAACTGCTTCTACTGGCACTGGTGGTTCGCACGTATATTTGCGACATTTTTCAATTTTGTACATACTGATTTTTTCATATTTTACTGTATATCCGGGTGGACATATTATTTCTGGGCAGCTTTTAGGTTTTGTGTCTTTATAAATAATCGGTGGCTTGGTCGACACGCAAGAAAATTGAGAACATTCCAACTTTTGTTCCTGTTTGTTTCTAGTATCTTTGGTTTCGTGATCATATTCAAAAGGTTTCCTAAGTAAAATATATTCGACAGTTATTATGAAATATTACGTATAAATAGCATGAAATACTTTTCGTATAAATTAATAATATGCCTTTGTGGCGTAAAGTCACCTAAAATAATTCATTTTTTGAGAAGTTTTTATTCCAAATTTCTGTTTATATTTCATACGGATTTTATCAGAAATCTTTTTGCCTTTTACATAAATATTTTCATGCGAATAGGTTGGAGTTTTATATGAGTATGATGGTTGTCTTATAACTGTCTTATACCCAGGTAGACATTTTGGGCTTGGACAGGTCATTGAAACTGCTGGAGCACCTAAAATCACAATGTATTGTGTACTATACAAATTATAGCAGCATATTTAAGACTTAATATATTCGCAAAAATTAGTGAAGATTAAGTTAATAAAAACTAAGTGTATTAACAGCTTACTTAAAGTTGTAGATACTATCGATATTGGTGTAGTAGTGATATATTTAGTAAGATCGGTGAATTTAACGGAAGTTAAAGTTTCTTCGCAGTCTTTCTCATCATCTGAACAATCTTGTACGCCATTGCACCATAATGTCTCGTTAATGCAAACATCAGTGGTAGGACAATGCTTTGTTCCAGTTGGACAAGGCTTGCAAACACAGCCGCATAACTCAGTTAGAACAGATTGTGTTTCTGGTTCATTACAAGGATCACATTTCTTTGATTCACAAGAAGAGATTCCTCCCAGAGTGCAAACACACTGTTGGCAATCTTCAGTTGTATATATAGATCCAATTGCATACCTGTATTATTTAAAATCACATTACACGTTTATATTTTATTTCTGTTATTTTAATAGAGCTAATTAGCAATATAAATCAATTTTATATGCATATAAAATGTTGAATATAATAATAGACTATAATAAAGCTGGCTATAAGCGAGGTATAAAATATATAGATACTTCTGTATACTGGTTCTAATACTTACAGAATATGGTTAACCACGCAAGGACATTCTTGCTTAGATACACAAGATTTACCATTCCACCACAGTGATTCATTACAGTTACAACTTTCCTTGTATTCGATTGTTAACCCTTCGCATAAGTTACATTCAAATGAAGGTAGGTGAGAGGTTTGTGGTAATTCTGTCGTTACTTCTGACGTGGTAACTTTATTAACAGCTGCATAAAATATGTAATATGATTTATCAGCAAAACTATTGAACACGTAACATTAAATAAGTATTTAATGTAGCAGATATTAGAATTTCAATGCTTACGATATGGTAAAAAGCATCCAAGTATTTCAATCTTCAGTCCTATGTGTTTATGCCATTTTGTCGGACGTATTCTCAAAAATTGAGCGTGCAATGGTCTTTGAAATAAATTAGTTTTAACAGTTTCAGAATCAAAGTTGCCTAAAAATTCTACTTCTACACCATTATCATCGACGATCATGTTCCAATGTTGGCCATTAATACTGTATAATACTTTATAAGCTGTTGTCCAGATATCATTTCCACCTTTTGTAATAATTCCCGTAATGTTACGCGGTTCCAAAAAATCGAATTGGATATATTGATGCGGATTATCTAATTTTGGACGCCATACATCCGTTGTTGATAATTGAAGACTTGGCAATATGTCAACAAGATACGAAGATGCAGAGACTTGAGTAGAAGATATCAATCCATTATCCAAACCCATTGTATCATTGCATACTACATAAATTAATTAATTATATTATACGTTAATGTGTTGTCGTACTGAATATTTAAATTAACAATTAATTTTAACAATATAATGTCGATAGTGTCATTCTGAAATTGGCATATATACTTGAATTTACACTACCTGGTTTAATAACTTTTTCTGAATATACAGGAGTCGTTGAAGTTTGTAGAATTACCGAAGGTTCCTCGGAATACGTCGTTTCGATTATGTATTTCGCGCAACCAAGCAATTCTACTCTCATCGCGATTCCATTATGCCAAGTTAATGGATTTATACGAATAATTTTAGCTTCGATAGGATCGTGAAACTTTTGTTCTACAGGTTTTACATGATCCACTGGTCCCCGAAAAACATGTGGGTATTTTGTTTGTTCCTCTATATACGAAAATGTATAACCATCTTCAGAAAAGAGAACTTTGTAACTAGTCACAAACATATCATCAATAGGACTGCCTTGCGTGATGATACCATAAATTGGTTCAGGGCTCTGAAATTGTATGTCAAGCCTGAAACAATTAAAACAGGGATTTATTTAAATTAATTACAGTAATTGACTTCAAATCGCAAATCATTTTTAAAAGTTCATACCATTGATTTTTATCAAAAAATTTAGGTGACCAGCTTTTAGGAAAATTGGGTGATGTTTTGCTATCAAACACTGAATTTTCAGGACGGGAATTGGAATTCTTAATACTGCTGGCATTAAAAAAGACTTTGTTTGGTAAAAATTGCTGAATTAGTGGTACGTATGCATCACAACTTTCAGGTGGACTAATTGTACTTGATACCACGAATCTATTTATTTCAGAAAAGAAAGAATCACCATCCGTGAATTCTTGTGAACTAAACAAAATAAAACATTACTTAAATTAACTAATTAATTGATTAATTAATAATAATAATAAAGATTCAAAAATGAGATATAAAACAATTAATTCTTTGTTCGATGAAAAATTACACTATAATATTTTAAACTTACATTGCTGATATTTCAGTAGACGTATCGGTAAACTCAGCAATAGTTGTGCATGCAGATTTATCACATGTATAATAATTGTTAATACATTGACAAATTTCACATTCTGTTTCTTTTACCACAACACCAGGTTTAATCAATTCTCCATTATGGGACTTACATGTACAATCGATCATATTTACACAAGTTGTAGAATCCTTCCAAAATTTGTGCGATGGACATTGATTTTTATCAACTCGAACACATCCTAATTATTAATATTTTTAATACCACGAATTACTACGAAATGTTATTAATATTGTGTATCATATATAATAATTTTTCTGATGAAATTTTATCTATAAAATAGTAATCTTTATCGAAATTATAAAATTTGGAAATGATTGTTGTTTTAATAGATAACAATTGTTTGTTGTTACCCGTAGTACCGAAAAGATGAATAATTGATGATAATAATTATTATAGAAAGATACTCAACCTCCTATACAATCCTTGCCATCTTTACAGTATCCTTGTCCCAACAACGTGTAGTAATAATATTGACATGTTTGACTACATTTTATGGCACAGTCATCCCATTCCTCATTATCTTTACAAATATCTAAAATACGGACATCAAACAAATGTTTATAAAAAGAACGTTTGCTGTATTCGAAAATAAAATATCAAATTATCTTATACAATCGTACTTTCAGTGATCACATCTTTCTTGGATGATGTTATTAATGTATTGTTATATTCCGTAGTTGTATTAGTTATCCATATAATTGTACTTTGCGTTGTATGTTCAAAAGAACATTCGGGTCTAATTAACATAACATTAACTGGCCAATCGCACATTTGATCTTTCTCATTATAAAGCAGATTCGATTCACATGATTTTTCCACCCACTTGTTCTTTGAAACACCCGGTGTGCATTCATAATATTTATGACAATCCATTAAGTCAACTTTATTAGCGTGTTTTAGATTACAGCTTTCTTCAAATATCGTTGATGTCATACTTGACGTAGTACTTGATGTAGTACTTGATGTAGTACTTGATGTAGTACTTGATGTCGTACTTGAAGTCGTACTTGATGTCGTACTTGAAGTCGTACTTGATGCCGTACTTGATGTCGTGCCAACTTCTTCCGTAATCTGTGCCGAACATTGGCATAAAACACTAATCTCAAAATCTACACATGGAAGATTAGATTGTGTTTGACAGTAGAGTCCACGTTCTAAACTGCATTCAACATCAAGTCCAGTTTCTTTTGAATCACGCTGTTCCTTAACAGATCTACATCGTATGTCAACCATTTTTTCTTTATTACAAACTCCTAATCCTTCCCCTTGCTTTAAACAAATGTATGAATTAACAATTTTATGCAATATCCAATCGCAAAGAATATATTTACAGCCAATAATGTATAATTTATTAAATTTCATAAATTATTGTTGCTTATAAATATTCTCACCAAGTCTGTGATTATAGGCAATGGTTCAACATCCGATATATTTTTCCAATCCGCAATTGGATTTTGGTTTATCCATGTAGACCAACCATCTACACATTTTTGAGGTTCTTGTAATGGAACTGTTAATGGTGGAGTAGCAGTTGTACATGCCTCTCCCTGGCATATTATTTTACCGCGACTACAAAAACACGTTTGACAGTTGTCGCTACTGACTTTATCTCCTTCATAAAAAACTACCTATACAACAAACAATTGTAAAATTTATATTAATTTTACATATCCTTTAAATATTATAAACAAATATCGATATAAATATTTGATAAATGATATTAACTTTCGAATTTATTCACTTCAAAGTATGATTATGTATTAAAAATGAAGACATAGAATATACGCGAAAACATACATATAAATTGGTAATATTTTCGTAGATTTATATATTAACTTACTCCATCGATTTCTAAACAAACTGGTTTACACATTGCTTTAGGAACACATTCTGTATAAGTAGAATTCATATATACATAATTTTGTGGGCATGATTTAATCAAGCATCCTTCGATACATGTGTCTTCGGCACATAGGTGCAATTTGTCTTTTAAAGTCATTAAATTATCACAAGTTTCACGCGGACAAGTTGAAATACAAGGAGAATATGTACTGCACTCTTCATTACATTGCATTGGACAAAGTTCCTGATTACGCCATTTTATCGCAACACCCCTCATATTACATTTATGTATATAAGCTGCTATAGCTGTGCAGAGACATTCACAATCTCCACCTTAAAAATAAATCGTATACATCGCATTGATAAATATATACATGTATGTACTGAAGTACAGTATAATATTCAATTAAAATAATAATTTTTACTGAACAATTTTATGATAGCCAAGAAAAATTTGAAAAAAATGGTAGAATATGGATTAGAATCAGAATTACCTCCATCGCAAGCACAAGTATCAAAGATGCAATTTCGTATATATGGTTCGACATCAACTTCTGAGTTACATGAACGGAAAAGAGCTGACTTTAAAATATCACATTTTTTAATAGCCCATAATTTGCGTTCTGGATGTACTTCACAAGGGTCTTCAACATCTTTTGGTTCAGGGCAATAATCATTATTCTTCCATGAATCACCAAACAAGTTTGCGGAGACTTCGGATATACCACCTGATGGCGTTTTAAAATCATCCTCGCTGTTATCGTTATAATCGCCGCAAAGGCCTTTCAAACGGCCTTTCCACTTCGGAGCGATTCTTACATAAATTCTAGTACCTGACTCAAATAATTTATAATATTAGTAACATATTGCACGACTGTATAGAATATCTTGTAGATTTTAAACGTATGATTATCGAATATTACCTTTATCCCATTGAACTACCAATCCCAAATCTGGTACATCTACAAACACAAACAATCCTGCTGTTCTTAATACAATCCGTTTGAAATTTTCTTTTGGTAATTCTTTTCCTCTTGTCAACGTAATTATTTCTTGACTTGGACCATTCCCTATTGAAAGTATTATTGCTTTGGAGCAAGATACACCAGTCGTGCCACATGGAACGTTTTGAGTCAAAATGTTAAATGATTCCTCTTTACTTAGAAATCCATTTGCTAAGACATAATCACATACACCTTGGAAATCGAACGATCTACCATCAAACGTTTCATAATGCGAATCGCCCCATGCAGAACACAGACCTAAAAAATGTTTAACATTAATGTTAGTAATAAATGTTTACACGATATCATATCTAGTATTCGTAGTTGTGATGTAATTTTAGATATGTACATAACGACAAGTATATGAATGACAGATATATGCATTACCTGCGCAAAGTCTGTTCGTACACTGCCATTTTCCACTAGTACACGTACAAGTATTGCAATCATTTTGGATACTCGATCCTTCTTTGTAACTTTTCCCCCCATGATGACACGGGCATTCATCTTCCTTTATACAAATACCATTTGGTACATCTAAAACGTAGCCAGTTTTACAAACACAGCCAGACTTGCATAAGGCTGGTGCTGATGTAATTATCTCATGCATATTGTAGCAGGTTTTTTCATTTACTGGTTTACAACTGGTTAATTCTAAATTCTTGCTTGCTGCACATTTAGTAATAAGATCAGTGATAGGCGGATATTGCAGAATTTCATCTGGAGTTGCACGTTTACAAGTCCATGCTCCACCTATATATATATAT
>JAITYT010000030.1:790467-812339 GCA_025433975.1 Liostenogaster flavolineata
TGATCATTTACATTTTAAGTAAGTACAAACAATTAGTACGACATACCTGAACAAATACATAATTCTTGTCCTTTACTGCTAGGTCTCACTTCTTGGTAACCTGGTCTAAATTCCAATCCTGCATATAGACACGGACATTGACTAACTGGAATACAATCATTATTAATGTCCAATGTTTGTCCATCGGGGCAATTACATCCTTCTACGCATTCCTCTTTACAATCCTGATACAGTGATATATCTGCACACGACCTAAAATAATATATTTGTAAATATTTTTATTCTATGTAATTTCGACATTTTCGAAGTTGTTATAATTAATTAGAAATATGACGTATATAAATCCACTGCTAATGTATTATAGTACCTTCTACAACTATTTCCACAAATCTGATAAATCTGTCCACCGGGACAATGAATCATACATTCGTCAACTTCGTGACGCCATAATAACTTAATCCCCTTGCTTGCACATTCTTTTGCATACGAAGCTAACATTGGACAAAGGCATGTTTCAACGCTAACTTTGCAAGCACACATATCGAACAAACAGTCTTTATAGAATGATTCAGGATCAACGTACCAATGACAATCTGAAAATCCAAATGTAAAGATTACATTTTTTAATTTTTACGCTATAGAATTCTTTTCTTTTTATTTTCTAATTTCTTTTCCTTTTATAGAATCATCTTACAGAATCTATTATACATAAAAAGATGTTTAAAACTACTGATTTCATTCTTCGTATTTATGATTGTTTGTTGTAAGACACTACATACAAATTATCATATAATACACAATTAATATAAATTACTTAATTACCTGAAAATATTTCGGTGTAAAGTTTAGAACAATATAGTTCTGCTAATGTACGTTTTTGAGGATTTGAATCGCATGGATGCTTTGATTCCTCCTTAGGCATGTCTAAACATTGTTCGGTTGTTTTCCATTTATTGCCAAATGGTATAACTGTGGTTTCAATATCACCATCTGGTGTAATAAAATCGTCTTTTTGATTAGCAGTAAATGTTCCACAAAGTCCTCTGGTTTTATCTGAGAATAAAATTTAGATGTTTTAAAATAACACAATGTTATTGTAAGAAAGATAAGAAAATATATTTGTCTCACTGTGAAATTCAGATGGTGCATTGATATAGACACGAGATATTCCATCCCACCACACATCTAAACCATTTAATAAATGTACAACTAAAAATATATCGCTGGCTGATTGCACTATAGCTCCATCTAACAACACTGGTAACTTAATCACATCTTCTCCATTAATTATAATTTGTCGGTTTTGTTTTAGCTTAATAACGATATCTTTTATTTTTATTGTAATTGTTTTTACGCAAGAAGGCGAATCTACTACTGTAAAACCCATGCTCTGTAATATTTTTATATTTATTAATTAAGTAATAGTTGACTAAAAGAGAACAATTAACTTAAGATACTGATTATGGAATCCGAAATATTGATTTAAAATAATTGATTATTAAATCAAAATTAAATTAACGTTACCTTTGTATTCATTGGCTACTAACCTTCGATATTGCACCAGAACAAGCAACATTCTCACTTTCGATACTATAGTTATCGCCTTTCATCAAATAATATTTACATTGCCCCATAAAATCGTAATGTTTGCCATCAAAAGTAGTATAATGTGGATCGCCAATAACAGAACATCTGGAACTGCAGTGTGTTTGCGTACATATCCATTTCCCAGATACGCATGTACAGGTATTGCAATCTTTTGGTACACTCGATCCAGATGAGAACATTTTCCCTCTTAGTCTGCAAGGACATTCCTCTCGAGAAATGCATTTACCATTGTGCATAACGAAGTTTTCTGGGCAAAAACAACCTTCTTCACAGTCAATATCATTTTGCTTAGCTTGAACATCAGAACCACAGGAAGGTTGTACTTTTGGACCACAAGGCATGTATACCTGCCCATTTTTGCATGCCATTGCTAAAGAAAATGATTTATATGCACACGTATATGTATGTATATGAAATAGTTATAATATAATAATAAGAAATACGATTAAACTTGTATTAATTGTTATAATTATTATAAATAGCAATTGTAACTTACGGCACGTTATATTATTTCTCCAGCCAGCTAATGATATAATTCCCTTGTTAGCACATTGTCTTATATAAACGTTCATTGTATCACACGCACACGTTCGTTTGTCATCATTATTACAAGCACAATAATCCCAAAAACATGCCAGTTTTAGATCTGACAAATTTATGATTTTAGAACAAGAATGAAATCTACTATCCGAAAGTAATTTCGTACAAAAGTCCAAAGCTTCTTCGGCATATAAAGATTGTTTATCGCAAGGATGTTGAGTATTCGGAAATTCGTCACATGTTTCTAAATAAATTTTAATTTGTTGATTAATGAAAAAGTAACGTTATATTAATAATCGTCGTATCAATATTAGTAATATATATTAAATTTATTAAAAGTACAATAAATATTCTAGATTTCTGTCAGGATTTTAGATAAAAAATCTTACCGCCGATATTTTCAATTTGCCAACTATTTGCAAATGTTGCAACGTTTTTCAGATAATTGCCATTTTTATCCATCAAATCATCGTCCGCATAACCATTCATCCTTCCACATAAACCCGCTGTTTTATTCCACATATTTTCAGCAACGTCGAGTTGCAATAACAGAGCTCCATCCCATTTTAATTTAACACCCAAAGAATCTAAATTAACTATTATGAAATGGGCTGACATCTCAATATGTAAGCCTGGCAACTGAGATGGTATAGGTAAACTTTTTTTTGTTGTACGAAATTCTGGTATATTTTCTTCATTACGCGATAGAATATATTCTTTTCCGCCAACAAAGAGTTTTATGATACTGTAGCAAAAATCTGCACTTTTACATCCGGGACTGTTTTGGACACTTATTGTAAGAATACCATCATATGCTTCTTGCATTAAGATATGAGCACAGTTACTTTTAAAACTCAATATTCTATCGTCAAAGGTTTTATAATGTGTTCCACTCCAAGTAAAACATGTTTTAGGTTCGGGATACTTTTGTTCAATAATATTCTCTGGTGTCCCAAATAAATTCTAAAATATCGACAAGTTTTTAACGATTTATAATGATAATTTGTTTAGTATAACGTTAAAAAGAGTATTAATTATTGCTATACTAAATTATAACATATAACACTGCTTTTTTTTGTGAATACACTGACCTTTGTATTTTTGTTTGTTGCGTGAAGTCCATAAGTAATATAGTTAGGATTAAAGTTATGAGCAGATTCGAGAATATTGTCAAACATCCATGTATGATTGGCTTCCTGAATGTATGAATTGTACGATGTGCCGACAGTAATAATATTAATATTACTGTTCGATTTACATTGAGGAATTGGCTGTGGTTCAAAAATTCCTTTATCGAAAGAACACGTGTAAATAGTAGCTGGTGTAAATTCAAAATTTGTACCAAGTGGGCAATTCAAAGTACATGAATTGATACTTTCAATGCTAGTACAGTGAACGCCACCATTGAAATTCAATCTTTCAGCATTACAAACATCAGCAGCTATAAAATAATGTGGAATTATAAAGTGATATAGCATTTAACGAAAAACTGTATTAACATTGTAACTCTAACTTATTATATTGGCATGAAACTTACAATATTGACATTGAGGACCCTTATATCCCTGTGGACATTGGCATATGTTTGCAGGAAGACAATTACCTTCATTTTGACAAGGTGGATCACAAATAGCTATAATAAAAGAATTTAAAGCGTATATGTTAACGCATAGAAAATAATCATTGCATATAGATGTAACAAGTAAACGAACTAAATATTTACACAAAAAAGTTAATGAAAAGGATGATGAAACTTACGTTCACAGTTCGGTATTGACACCCAATCTGTTCGAGATGGTACCCAATTTCCTTCTTTACATATCATATTTGTAACTGAGGACCCATCCGGAAACGCGAAATTGTTTAAACAGGATATAGAACATGATCTATAAGAATTCAAATTGAATGGAAATTAATATTTTTGTTATTTTGAAATGATTTTATGTAAATAGTTTCCGAAGGACGATTATTACAAAACAAATTTCATAAATGTATTTTTAATCATTTACTATAACAAGTTTTTATAATAAAATATTACTTACTTAGAATTACATCGTCTGTGTGCATTAAGAACAGGTGGTATATAATTAATACAAGGTTTATTTTCGAATTGACACTGTAGGCCCACAAAATTTTCTGGACAATTGCATTGATTTGGTGCAATACAAATTCCATTGTTTTGACACATAGGAATACATATAGCTGAAAAATATGTATATATTACTAAAAGTTTCACACAGATTAATTTAAAAATAGCAAAAGAGAAAACTTATTTTATCGTAATTTTATTTGATAATGTAATAGTTATTGATTTTTCTCTTACGTTCACAATCAGGGACTGAATCCCAACCCGTACCAAGGACATGCCATTTGTTATCACGACATGTTATTGCTAATTGATCTACTGCATTTGGAAATTTGTAGTTGAAATTACAGTTAGCAATGCACCCACTAAACACGTAATGCATTATACATGTTTAAAATTTATTTTTAGCAACACAAAAACTTTTAAAATTATATTTTAAGTACATACCTATCCCATGAACATCTAATTTTACCATTGTTGGGGGCACTTGGTTTTGTCACACAACCACCCGCATATATATATTCTTTTTCATTTCTTCCTTTTTTGATATTTTTGAAATCTAGAATATCCCTAAAAAAATATTTTACTTACAATAGATCTTAATTAAGTTCTTAATTAAAGAGCTTAAAATTAATTAATTATATATATATATTATTATAATTAATTGTTAAAATTTAACAATTTTAATTTTATTATTTTTTAAATATATTTTTCATACAAGATATAATTATTTATATGCTACTACATTGAAATATCTACTGACTTGATATTTTTCAAAGATTTTGTAAACGCGCCAGCTTCTACAAAACTTCTTGTAAGTGCGACTATAATAATTGTATTAATTATCACTTGCAATAACACCATATTAAGACTGTTTTATGTAAATAGTTTATGAGTGCAAAAGTTAGTATTCATATCAACGTAAATGATTATAATGTAGTTTCTATAAGAAAATAGACACTATTCCGTTTACACCCCTATAGTCCTGTTCTTTTATACACTTACCTCTAGAAGGAAACGGATAACTGATAAACTCATTTTTGAAGATTAGGTCTCATTAAAAAAAATGAGGTCAGCACATTAAAATATAAAATTGCAAATACAAATCGCATGTAGCACTTGATTTATAAGAAATTATTTATAAAACATGTAAAGATAACATTTCTATTTACTATATAAAATAAAATACATATGAAATAAGTAAATGAGAATACATCTATTAAAATAATTCTGTTATTAGAGACAAACCAAGTTATATATTTTCATTACTTGTTAATAATTTAAATTAGTTGTATATTTTTTATTAATTACAAAAAGAAACAAAAATCATCAGAAGAACGCAACGAAATTATAGTGTGATTACTTACATATCATCTTCATTTAAATATTTTAGAAACTCATTAAGATTATCGCGGTTAATAAAGACGCTAGTTGATTAGATAGCTGAAAGAAAACCACCTATCAAGCGATTAATTCTATTTTGATTTTAATTTATAAATACTCAAATAGAAACGTTTAACATATAATAAATGATGATAGTTAATATTAAAGACGAATTAAACACTAAAATATTATGTAATATTCTTAATAAGGATATTCTATTGATGAAAATAATATCTAGATAAAGTACAGTAAATCAATCTTTATTAATGTTATTTCATAAATTTATAATTATTTAAAAAATTTACATGAACTTCTACATTATTTCTATATTTTAAATTTATTAATGTTTTAATATACTTGTAGCAATTACATTTAGCATAAATTTATGTACAAAATATGACTCAACGTAAATATTAATATTACAATACAATCTAAATGTTTGTTACATAAAATAATATTTTTGATAAAAACAAACTGAAATTATATTTATAAATATTAAGATCTAATGTATTAATTAATTAATTTTGTTTAGAGACTTATCTGATATCTTGTTTTGTGATTCATAAGCTGTTAATAGAGAATTTAATATATCTGGCATATTATGATAATTTTTAACAATAAATTGTTCCGGTTCTGAATACTTAGAATGCCATATTTCATAATATGCATCACTCGATATTTCACTTAAATGAGTAATATTGAATTCTTCCTTTAATGCAATTTTCCATACCTGAGAACAACAATTTTTAATTTTTTACATATATACTGAATAACATACAAATAAAATATAAATAATCGTTTAAAAACTGTATAAAATTGTACCTGTTCTTCAGGAATGGGTTTTGAAGCATGCTTACTTCCAAAAATTCCAGAAGTAGTAAATATGTGTAAATGGTATAATAAATAATTAAATGTATACATTTTGTCTGCTTCACCAGCACTAAAAGTAACAGACATTGCTGAGCAGCATTCTCCATGCGATGGGTATAATGCATGTGTCCAATAATTACCAGGCTTTGCAACACCCCACAATAAATTTTGCAAGGAATAACCATGAAAGGTATCTTTTAAATATTTGTCCCTTGTATCCATTGGATATATACCCATAGATGATAAATGTTTTCCTGTATAATAGTCATCAATATATATTATTAGCAACTTTTTTAAATATAATAATGTATTATATTGTTTTATCTACCAAGGTAATAATCTTCTTTCTTCCAAAATTTTCCACCAGTTATACATTTTTCCGAAGTATTAAACACACCAATTATTTTTTTAAATGCGCCTTTACTCAATACATATCCTGATTGAGCAACATTAAAAGGTTGACCCCACATTACAATTGGATGGCCCAAATAATAATCTTTGCGGTAATCTAGCGTTGCGACAATGTATCGTAAATTTTCCGGTATAACTATCATATCTTCTTTCACAAAAATAATCCAATGAAAAATGTCATTATTATTTGAAATATAATTCATAACTTCGCACAAAAAATGCCAAGAAGATTTAAATTTTATAGACATATTTATAATAGGTATTTTTGACTCTGTTATATGTTGACTAAAAAAATATATTTGATTACAACGATTACCCCAAGTGTATTTTATAGCTTCTGCTAATTTAACTTTTTCTACAAAGATAATACAGGTAATCAAGACTTTTGATTTTAACCACGTAGATTCTAACAGTATAATTTCTTCTGAATTATTTGCCATTCTTGGTTTGTACAAATATTCATCCATATCAATTTCATTTACTTGTACATTTTGAATTGCCAACCATTTTGTATATTTTATGGTTTCTGATTTTTGTGCCCACTTCGTTTTAATCTCATTTTGAAATCGAAAATTTTTATTTACTTGATTCACAGTCGAAATTGTAAAAGGTAATACATTTATGCTCGAATGATATTGATTCTCCCATAGCTGATCTTTACAAATTGATATAGTATTAAATAAGTCTTCAACTGAAGAAAATAGTAAAGTGAAAGTAAAACCGATCCCAATTCCAATAAAAAATATGGTTCTTTGCTTCAACAACCAAAGACACATTTTTTAACTGTAGGTCTAAATTCATGACATCCTTGCTATTGACTTCTCAATACTGTAACACTGTAACAATAATTACAGACGATTAATTGATGAAACATACATTTGATGAGATAATTGGTTCTCATCAAAGTTTTAATTTTTCCAATTATGTTGAGTCATATTTCAAAAGAATAAATGAAAAAATCGTTAAGTACAAAATTGCGCCATGTTGTTAACGAATAATTTCTAAGAAATTTTTATATTTAAAATTTAATAACGTAACAGATTCTTTAATAATCCATGAAAAGTAAACGAAATAATAATTATTTATTACAATTATTAATTACTTATAAAGTTTGTTATAATCATATAAAATATTTTAAATAATTCGATTTTGAATAAGTATCGAAATTACGTTTAATACCGATATAGAAATTTACATATATATGTTATTAATATGATTTCAATAAATAATTAGTTAATATACTTAACTATATATTTTAAATCGAACTGAAAATATCTGAATTATCTATTTTTTATTTATATTCGTCATCCACTTAATGCGTTCAAAGTAAAAATATCAATTAGCGTCATTGAATAAAATAATAAGAGCAACATAATGTGAAATAACAATATGAATTGATCAGATAATGTTGTCAATAATAATTATAACGACTTAATGTTTTCTGTATAGTTGAACGATATAATTTACACCATTAATTATTGTTTTTCGAATAATATGTATAAATTATTTTCACGTAGTGTAAGTAATCAGGTAGCATGACAGATGAATACCTGTTGCTTTGGCTTACTTAACCTATATATGACATGTAAAGAAATCTAGTAAAGCCCGTATACTACTTTGCTTGATGAGCTAAAGTATTGTTATTATTATCAGAATTTTGCAAATGTAACGTGAAAAAAGAAGAACTTTTTCTTTACAAATATACTTAAGCTATATATACTAAATGTAGTTTATTATTTATTTTTTATCCGCGTTATCAAAATTTTAATTTAAAGGATGTTAAAGGTATCGTATTGAAAAGTTCCATTATCAATGATTATAAATTAAATTTAATTAATTCAAGAGAAACAATGTGAATTTATTCATATTTATTTCATGTACGTAAAGAAATGTCAAGAAAAGATCTACTATACAGAAATTATTCTGCTTTTCAATAGTATAGTTATCATTATAAAAATTCATAAAGTTAAGACGAGAATAGATTATCTATAGTATATTCACATATTTGAAGTGATAAAAATTGTTTATAATAGTAAATAACTTTATTATCACATTTAAGATTTTTAACAATAAAATATTACAATTAATAATCTGACATGTTTCATCCAATTTAGTTACTAATTTTTTATTATATTTAAGAACTATGTAATCTACTTTCCATGAAGAGTTCAAAGTTTGAAAAAATCATTCTATTAAACATTTTTGAAAACATTTGCAAGCAATTTGTAAAACATCTTTATCTTAAATCTAAAAAAAATATTAGTATTTTAGAATGAATAAGAAAACAATATTCTGGAATTATATTCGCAAGCTGAAGTTACTTTAGCCATATTATTTTTTTCTTTAAAATCTGTACTATTATTATTACAGTATAATTTATTTTATAATATGCTTAACAATACATTAATACTTAACACTAACAAAAATGTAAACTTATAATTTGGATGTTTTTTTAATATGTTTTTATTGTTTTTAATTATTAAGAAAGAAGAAAAATTTAATATTGATCTAACCATATCTACGGTAGAAGTTCCGAAATATATTTAATATTTTAAAAAATTGTTGATACTTATATAGAACAACTAACTTTCTTAGATAAACGAAATTGTTAACGCAATATCTTGTATCAATAAACATATTAACTTTCTTCTAGCTGATCTATAGAACATTGAGGCACATTTTATTTAGTTTTTTTGTGATCACATTTGTAATTTTTTATGAGATTTTACATATATGTGCAGCAATAAATTTTCCCAAATATATCATGCATTAAATGTTAATTTTAAATATAACACTTAAAAGTCAAATCAATATATTTTTTTACTATATCTTCAAACATGTGTGTGTGTGTGTTTAAGTTCAATTATTTTATATTAAATAAATTTTTATATCTTTTTTACCTCTTAAAATATTTTATTAGACACTATAATGCCTTTTTAATTAGTTATTTTAAGTGCATATAAAAATATTATACATCAGTGAATATTCTACGTTTGACAACATTTAAAATATTTGATATAATCTATTACTTTTATAAATATATTTGTTAATATACAAGACATCTGGATTTCATCAAATAATATCTAAAACTTATTAGAATTAGACAATAAACAGTGCAGAGTATATAACGATATCAATAAAATGCTATTAATCAGGTAATAATCTATTATAATATATTTCTCGATTTGATATATTTCAGATATAAGAATAAACATAGATTAACGATATAAATACTGTAAATTAATTATAAAAGCATATATATATATGTGTGTGTATAGAGATTTAATTTTATGGAAAATAGTTAAAATATTAAGTTTTTGGAGAATTGCATTTTATTTTAAAAACTAATTTTACCTCGAATTTTAAAAAAACCCAAACCATTTTTGTTGTGCACTAAGGCACCAATTCCACAATAATTTTCTACAATAATTGATCCAGTAGTTACATTACATTCTTCGGGCAACAAACTTAGGATTGCTGCATGTAAAGCTTCTACATCAAATCTTGTTTTGTCCATTTCTGATCCTATTAGACAAAACTAGTTCGTTATTACAAAGTATTATAATTCTATGGATTCATTATGTTTTTATATAACAGTACTTCATCGATGATAACTTTTTATAATATCGTAATTAATGTTGCTATAAGAACAAATCAAATAAAAATTGCACGACTTCTAAGAAAACTTTCGACGACTTGTTTTATCAAAATTATCATTATATGTCAATCAATACATTAACTTAAGATTCATTGTACATTAATCCTCATAAGTTTAAAGAAAATGATTACTGACATTCGAAGTATAATACGACGTATAGATTTACCTTTGTGCCAAAATAACGGATGGCTAGCATACGTAAGCCATGGAATATTTTTTGCAAATGGATTCCATTTCTTTTGTAAAGACAACGGTTCTCCTTTATTCCATGTAAGTCGAATTCCTAACATATGTCGTTTCCTAAGTAATGAATATTACTTTATGTACATTTTTTATAACTAGAAGTAAATATAAATAAAAAATATTCAGTAAATAAACAATATACATTTCTATGAAGTTAAGTATTTACATAAATATGGCAATATAAAAATTTTAATTATACACCAAAACAACAATATTAGTTATAACGTAAAAATAATACATCGAGAATTTATAAATCACTTTGTCGTGTGTACAAATATGATTCTGACTTTGTTTAAATAAATGTCGCTAATCCTGCTGCTTTTATTTGTTACATCTGACAACATTCGTATTTAAGAGGTAGGATAGTAAGCTTTCGTTTAGTATATTTCATTTGTTCTCAGCGTCAATGAGTATTTCTTTTACTATATTGTTCAGTCGATACTTCGAATAAATTTTTATTTCATTGTATAAGCAAGTAAATGTCTTTCATGTACTCAAAAAAGGGCGGAATCATATTTGTACGGAAATATTTAGGTGGAATGTATTTGAAAGATATATTTAAATAATACGAATTAACTATGTATTTTTCTTTATTAAGCGTACGTATACATTACCTTTATTTTTAAACATTTAAAAAATAAATATAATAAATTATTAAAACATAAACATAATATATAAACAGC
The DNA here is from genome assembly GCA_025433975.1 of Liostenogaster flavolineata. Classification (NCBI taxonomy): domain Eukaryota; kingdom Metazoa; phylum Arthropoda; class Insecta; order Hymenoptera; family Vespidae; genus Liostenogaster; species Liostenogaster flavolineata. Next base: position 801,950 of record JAITYT010000030.1, read on the forward strand.
GATAGGTATTATTTAAATTATATGGAAAAATAGCATAACTTACATGTAAATTTGCTGTTCAAGCGATAACTCTTCAAAGCCATAGAGTATAATATTTAGATTAGGTAAACATAACAGTACTGTTGCTATATAACAAAATGGCCTTATCATAGGTATAATACAAATTTATGTAAAAATACCTGTATTTATATAAATATATTTACATATATATACAGGGTATTCCACGTAAAGTAGAACACTTAAGTATCGTTATTGCTTTTGAGATAGAAAGAATCTCAAAAGAAAAATTATTATTTTGAGAGGTCTAACATGGCAAAGAACAAATTTTACAAATTTACATTTCTAAGTGCATGAATTTTAAATGATTTAAAAATAAAAGTAAAAATTTCAAAGTATTTTCATTATTTTTACGATAGATGATATTGCTTAGAAGATAATCTGAATTGTTTTGACGATATGCAAGCCATGTATGCTTTATGTAGCAAATTCTCAAAGTGAAGCCCACTAACAGTAGGTGTGTGCAGAGCGTTCACCGTATTGGATAGCCGACTGATACCGATGATTATTGACAAAGAGATTTAGCCATCCTAGGGCTACCGAAGTGTCAGAAATCCATTCAAGCCTAACTTATCGGATACTCGCACATTCCTATAAGAGACTATATAGAAATATGTCGTGTTCAGCTTAAAAGAATAGCAGTTTTACGTATATTAATGAAGCAAAAACATCGATAGTGAGAACATTGACAGGTCGCTAACAACTAATATCTACCACTACTAGAAGCTTTCGCCAACAGAATACATAACGCTATAATTTGAGTCAGTTCTATTAGACAATAGAAAACATTCCTCGTAAACATATCTTTATAGAAGGAAAAGAATCTATAGTACAGATTTTTTAGTCACTATGATAAATACGACTCTTTTCAAGTAAAGTTTCTTTTCACGAGATTAGTTGAAATTTAGACTCGATAGTAAAATGTACACGCGATTTCAGGTACTTTAGGTACTTTGTACAATATATATGCATACGAATGTAAATAATAAATAAATGTACTTTTATATAATTCTACATGCGCGTTGATTTGCCATTTTCAATGAATAAAAGCATACATCGCGCAAAAGGACTAGGAAGCAACAAAGCGTATAATTGCAAAATACCTAGGTTCGAATTGTGTAAAACTGGAAGATGTGGTAAACGAGGACCATTCTTGACGTATTGCACAATGAATGAAATATGACATACCTTCTGCCAGCCCACTTAATCGGCTGGAAATTATGAAATTTTTTATTTGAAACGATAGGACATGGTTATTGCACATATAAAAACATTTGAATATAAGCGGCATTAATTAAGAATATTACATTGAATATACACACGTTTGATTTGATCGTAACAAAATCGAAGCCAAATTCTGGCCGCGAACTTCGATTTGTACAAATATAAGAAATTTGTAACAAAGCGCGACAAAGTACGAATATACTTACGGAACGAGAGACGACGGGGGATAAATCAATTCACCAGCTATTACAGAATCGAGTTCCTTTAAATGTATCTTACTATATTCGAGTATCTTTAGCGATATAAAATCATATTTTATCGAATAGAGGAACTTCGTAGTGAGTAGAACGAGTCTTTCCTTTTCTGTATCCCATAAACTTATTCTACAAAAAATTAAAAATGTCGATCGTTACATAAAAACGTTATACTCTATTTTATATCCTTCTTACTCCGTTAAAAGCCAACTGCCAATAATATCACTTTCGCTCTCCGTTATCAAGGTTTTATAACAGTCTTTTAATGCCCTTTCTACAACTTCATTTCTGTCTGAAAAGAAGGATTGCATATCCACATGCTTGAAAGGAACATTAGAAATATCTTTCGAAGACGAAATGTGTTCTGTAAATTTATTGTTTTCTTTCGTAGGTGTATCTGTAGTATCGGACCCTTAAATGAAAATTATTATTATATTATATTATGTTATATTATATTATTATTATATTTATATTAAATTAAATTATATTACATCACAATCTGCATAGTTTGAATTATAAATTTTCTAACAAAATAATTTTATATGGATATATGAAAATTATATATATATGAACAATGATATGTTGCTATTAATTTTATTACATTTTTAATAATTTGTTCGCTATGAGCGATTCATACGCCTTTAGAAAAGTGGGGTTTAATTACATTCGGTACATATGTTCCGCAAAAAATAATTTTTTATCGATGACGATACATTTACATTTTCCAGTAAAGTAGGTTTTATTGACGAGGAAGAATATAAAAATTTCTCGACATCGCGTCCTTAACAGAATGGTTAATCCGAATAAATATAATACTCACTATAATTAGGAACCGGTTCGGTATTCGATTCAGTTGCGTCTGCATCTTTAGTAATTTCTAACGTAGCCATTTTAAAATTTACCGCGGGTCCTTCGTCCAAGTTTACTTCGTCCATCTTCAACGTTGATTTATACGAAAGGGTTTTTTACTGTAACACTTCACTGTTAAATATTGTAAGGGATGTACTTGAGTCATCGACCGTTTTGGTCAATTTGATTAGACAAATAATATCTTAACATTTTTATAAAATATTGCGAATATTGTGTCTACATTCTTCTAGCATCGACGATACCACAGTAACCAGTAAATAAGTAGGGATAAAAAATAGTCGTTCGTTGATTAATAGTTTTTGATTGTACACATTCACAACGTACTTGAACCAAAACTGGTACGCACTGGAAGTAAAAAAGTTAAGAGTAGATACGATTATTATTTTATTGTCATGTAGTAAATGGCGTCACTTTGTTGCGGCTGAATCGAGAAGCGTAGAACAATAGTCTAGATGCAAACCCATGGTCGATATCGATTCATTTTTTAGTTCAAATACAAACCAATCATTTGGACAATAAATTAGAAAATTTCGAAATTAATTCTTATATGAAAATAGAAAAAAGAATTTTTCTTTTCGCTCAAATCATATACAAATTATTTTTGAAATAGAATAATTATTGATTTTACTGCATTACCATGCCTAGTCGGTAAGTCGAGACGATTTAAGTACTCGTCGATTGCCGCTAGATGTCGCCACCGTGTTAATTTTTAGACGAAGAGCATATTTTTACGCTACGTAACTACAGAGTTTGATAAATTTGCCAATGGAAATATATATTGTCGGAGTGTTGATTTATAAATAAAACGTGCAGTGAAATCGACGTAATTCAGTCGTATCGACGATACTTCGCACGTAATGTAGAAGGATCAGGAAGAAGCATTTAGGTATTTTGAAAAATATAACGATGTACTTAGCTTATCGCTGGAGGTTGGAATCTAAAATATCTTTTTTAATTTTGGTAATAGAAGACTCGAGTAAAGCACCGTCTGCTTCGTCGAGTCACATTTTTCTTGTAAGAAAGAAATTTGAAGTTTATATATTTAAAAACGTTAAAGTAATTGTTTTAAATGCGTTTATACATTTTTTATTATTAGAATGTATTAACTAAAATTGAAATCTACTTAACAGCCTGTGACGTCGTAAGTTATCGTATAACTTTAAAAGAAGTTAAAAATTCAAAATATCCTGGTTTTATTTTTGACGATAGAAAAAAATATTTACGAGTCATTTCGAAAGGTTTCGGAAGAAAGATACAAGAAGAATTTTCTCGAAATGAATCCACGTAGAAATATCAAATGAATTTTATTTTGGACGTATTAAAATCACTGTTTTTTGTTGAATCAGTTAGACTTAAGTTCTAAGAGTAAGTCTTAAGACGTAAGATTTGTTAAAAATTTTGATTCGATTTTTCTGACTTTTATAAGCTCTTTTATTACTGCAATTGGCAAGATTACAGTTTGTCGTAGAATTTTTTAGAGGAACAAAGGCCTAGTTTTTATCAAAGATACGAGTGGACCATTTGTATTCATCATTGTGCTGATTAAAGTCGAAACGAGAACGAGACGAACCGACGAAGATACGAAATGAGTCAATGTTCGATTATATACTTCTTCGCTGTATTTTATCTTATTATCGTTATTTTCGAATAATTCGAATAATTAGCCCATTTTACTAAGTTTTACAAAGCGTCGCCAGATGGCGGTATCAGCGGTCGATCCTCGATCGATCGATCTCATTAATTTTCTCGTGGTGTAATTAGATGGCGGTCGATAGCTTGATCGATGGATCGATCAATCTATTGATTAGTTCGCCGATTAAGCGTTGGTGTCGCGGCGTGCATTTTTTCCGCGCGAAACTCTTTCGAACCCCGGAAGTGCGACGAGGTGTCTTAATCGTTACTGTTACGTCAAGTTCGTCGAGACTTGTAATTTCGTTCTGATATTCGTCGCAGTTGATTTATCTCAATCTCCGTAAAACTCAAGAGAAATTGCCAGGGAGAAGAACCAAGGGGAAAGAAGGCAATAAATTACTTGACACAGGTAAATCATCGTTGGTCGTTGCATGCCGTAGTTTTTTTGCGATTTTAGTGGTACGCAACGAAACGTTATATTAAAATAACAGAATTCCTTCCGTTATCACCCTTGAAGTATGGTAGAGATATCAAATATTAAAAATTAAAAATTAAAATTACTTTTCTTATTAAATCGGTTAGACGTGGATTCGTGTGCGAGTGTGCGTATTCAGACTTAGGTTTGTCAATGGAAGTATGGTAGCACAGCGTAACACGATTTTTATTCCCATTTATTTGTCAAGTGTTCGCGTCTCGAAAGTAAGAAAATATAATATATTAGGTTATTCGGAAAGTAATTTCGTTTTTTCCCAACAGAGGGCTTAATTAATTTATCGAATTCTAATTTTCATAAAAAAAAGAACGAAACTACAATCTAATGTAAAATTACAATCCGATGTTCGATATAAATTACGATACTCTTCGGGAAATTGAGGAAACAAAATGAAAATATATATTAAACGTTATTTATTTGATTAAAAACGGTGAACAATACAATTAGGTGTAAATTGAATATTAATATATATTTAAATTACACGTCTTATATATTCAAAATACTAATACAAATATACATAATATACAAAGTACGTATATTCAATATATATATAATGTAAAATTTATATAATATCTCAGGTCAGTCCAAAAGTTCGTGCGTATTTCTGGAGATGCGTGCATGCCATTAATGCGCACGATCTTTTGGACTAACCTGATAAAATATATGTGATGTAAAATATTTAATGAAAAAAAAATATAGCATGTTTCAATATATTTATTATATATATATATGTATAATATATAATATATAATATATCGAATATACGTACTTTACATATTTTGTGTATTTGTATTTATATTTTTGTACGCATGTCATAGTATTTCACATTTTTATAAAAGCTCAAACGGTAGCCCTTAAGCGTCATATCTGTTCAGATTTTCCATTCGGAAGTAAATGCTTATCTATTTTAATTATCGCGATCGACGCAACTTCAGGGATGTGATTGGAAAAATGAAATACTTCACAGTAGCAATTCGAAGTAATCCGAATAAAGAGTAGTTCCTTTTTTTATTTTTTATTTAAGACGCACATCAATGTTTACTAAGAGTATACCATTTGGCTTCTGTCAATCTTTCGTTACGAGCGTCCGGTGAATCTACTTTCTCTTTCTCTTTCCTTCTCTTTCGTTTTTCTGTCTTCCGTAACTACGCGAGCCACCCTTTCCCCGAACGATCTCGAAACATTAAAGAAAGGACGACGGTTGTTAATGTAAAAATGCAAAGGTATACAATATGACGGGAGATCATTATTTGAAAAGTATAGTTGAGCTTCGGCTCGAGACTTCGAGCGACCGGAGTTGTTTGAGTAATAAAGAGCGAAAGGCTCGCAGGGGCTGTGAGGACCTTGCCTTCGTAGTTGAGCCTTTGATCAACTCACCGGCATTCCCCCGACTAAACGCGCGTTGATCTCCCATGAATATGGAGAACCTCGAAGTCGAGGTTACGCCGAAGCTGCGCTATCTAATTGTCGTCTCTTAAGGCAGAGCCAGGTGCGATTACGTCCTTGCGCCATTTTTTCTATTTTCTTCACTTTTACTCTCTCTCTCTCTCTCTCTCTCTCTCTCTCTCTCTCTCTTTCTCTTGACTCGTCGCTGCCTTTACTCGTTCCTCTGTTAATAGGAACATCGATGTATTTTTAAAATCATCTACGATTCGATTCCCGGATAGATGGAAAGAACGCGTCTTTGCAATAGCAAACGAAGGACGCGTGCTGACTTCCGTCGTCTTATGAAAGAGAGATTTTAGTCTTTGACTCTTTCTCTTACGCTTCGTACGATTTTATCGCTCGATTTTCGCGTCGAAATAATTCTAGGTAATCGATAAATAAAAATAAGAAATCATACTGTACAAGGAAAATGTTAATCTCTAAAGTACGACACGTTAAATTCCAGACGCACGAAAAATATTTATTAGAATTTATCATTATTGGATCAAATCGAACAGGATAATAATAATAATAAGAAGAAGAAAAGGAAAAAGAGGGAGAAAGAAAAGAACACGACGTTCTTTTACGCGACACGAAGCACTCGACTTTTTAGCGAAGTGATTCATGGGAGAACACGAAGGACAATTCTGCGTCGCGGGTGTCATTCCTTTGCCAACGATGACTGCGACGACAACAACGAAAGCAATAGCAACAACGACATCGACGACGAGTAAAAGAGAAGGTAGGAGGAGGTTATGAAGGCGAAGATGGAAACGGCAGTGAAACTGGGGTGGGAGGTGAGGCGGAGGTGAAGTTGGAGGACGAGGAGGAGAACGAGGAGTGGCCCTGTCTCTCTGTAGCATCATCGAACTGGGTGAAAGAACAGTGGGGTGTACGCGACTGTTCCGGAGGCCGGCACAGATCAAAGCCACCCCACTGGGGTGACCGACGACCGACCGAGCCTACGTCAAATCACGTCTACTACGTTCTCTTCCACCCACCTACCTTCCTGATCTCTCCTTCCTTCGTCTATCCGTCTCTTTTCATCCTTCTTTTGTGTCCCTCGATCTCGTTCGTCGCTCCTTCTCCTTTTTTCCCTTTTATATCTCCGCCTTGCCCGTCCTTACATTCGCTTACACTCCAGCTCGCTCAAGTGGCATCGACTCTCGAGGATCGAGAAAAGAATAAAGAACGGTCGCGGTATCATGCGTAAAACGATGCCACTGCAAACAAATCTCTCAATTTGTTTAGGCATAACAATCCGGTCCCAATTCCGTCCACGGATTCCTCCCCAAGCGAAGATCGTCGCGTTATTTCCGCGATCCTTCGTCCTTTCGCCGACCGATTGACCGATTGACTGATCGACTGATTCACCGATTGACCGATCGATTGATATATCCAATCGTTTTTTACGGTTTATTTCCCTAAGAATGTCAGAAATTCATCGAACAGAGACACCGAAGCAACACGCCAATTAAACTTTCTAATTTTCTTTGCGTCGACTGATTGACTGATCGACCGATTGACTGATTTATCCAATCGTTTTTTACGGTTTATTTCCTTAAAAATGTCAGAAATTCACCGAACAGAGACACCGAAGCAACCCGCCGATTAAACTTGCTAATTTTCTTTGCGTCGACTGATTGACTGATCGATCGATTGACTGATTTATCCAATCGTTTTTTACGGTTTATTTCCCTAGGAATGACAGAAATTCATCGAACAGAGACACCGAAGCAACACGCCAATTAAACTTGCTAACTTTCATTGCGATGATTAATTGACTGATCGACCGATTGACTGATTTGTTCAATCGTTTTATACGGTTTATTTCCTTAAAAATGTCAGAAATTCACCGAACAGAGACACCAAAGCAACACGCCAATTAAACTTTCTAATTTTCTTTGCGTCGACTGATTGACCGATTGACTGATTCACTCAATAGTTCTTTACCGTTTATTTCTCTAAGAATGTAAGACATTCATCGAACAGAGACACCGGAGCGACATGCCAATGAAACCTTCCAACTTTATAGAAGTACAAGATTATTGCGTTAAGAATCCGAAGGAAGAAACGAGCTCGAAGATAATCTCGAATCGTCTTAACCAACGAACGTCAAATTCACGGGAGTATCGCAGTTTTAAAAGAGAGCGTTCTCTTTCGAACGCGTTTTCCGTGATTTTGATCATCGACTGTCCAAGATACGTTAAAAGGAACCGAGATATTTAATTTGAAGGCGTTCGACAAATTAAGGCGGCGGAAAAAAATGAAAAAAAATTAAATTCGACGCTTTTGTAAGACTAGCGACACATTCTTTCTTTCTTTTTTTCTTTTTCTTTTTAGCGAAAGAACTCACAGAATTTTTGAATCGTGTAATACCGTAGAACAGAAAGTTAATAAAGTTTCCTTTTTATACATTCCGTTATGAAAATTATTCTTATTCGCGTACCGTGACTTTCATCTTTGCCGTATTCGCGAAGGGTGTCGGCCAAGTGGAGGATCTCTTACCCTCGGCTGAAGTGTCAGATCGGGAAAACAATAAACCGGCATATTACTTTACCGGATAATCAGCCAATCACCGTTTCCGACGGCGTTCGTGATCCTCTTAAGGACGGCTTTTCGAGAGTGAGCGAAGCTCGTTATCGCGCCTTAATCCGTGGAATCCTTTCAACTTACCATCGTGTCTCTACGCTTTTTCTATCCGACGGAGAATTGCATTTCACGAGGTATCTACTCCTTTTTCCCTACCTTCTTTCCTTCCTTCCTTCCTTCTCGTCACTTTCTCCCTGCCTCTTCCTTTCCTCTTTCTCGTTTCATTTCTACCGTCTCTCGCGCTTTATCTCACCCGTTTCTTTTTTATTTCCCTTCTCCTTCTCTCGTTATCCCTTTTCGCATGCAGCTTCTAACGTTCCCATCATCCGGCGGTTTCTTCCTCTTTGTCCATCTATAATTACTCCGTTCGTCGTCGTTCGATTCTCTCAGGATCCGCGAATTTAGCCGAAATTCGCCAATCAATTTTTTACCGGATTTTTTCGTTCCGAGAAATTATTAGGTAGGTAGGGAGAGTAATTTCGTTTTTTAATGTTTTTTATGTGGTTTCGACGAAAAACCGTTGGGAAAATACGTTACGGAAGAGAAAGAATAACGTAGAAAATATCTTTTGTCTTCTTACGCGCGGATTATAAATATAGATATGAAGATAAAGATACGTTCTATAAAACGACAATTTTTCGTTGCATAGAACGAAAGTATTTTTATGAATTTTTATAATCCGATCTATCGGATTAAAAATCAACGATACGCTCGAATATCCTTTTTGACGTCACTGACGTTTCATGATGTCATAACACGTATAAATTCGATCTACTCGAATCATGTCTAATCTCGCGTGATCTCACCGGGGCTAAAGAAAAAGATAAATCGAAATTTCTTCACTTATTTCGAAGAAACGAAGCGGTGGATTTTTTAGCTTCTGTTTTTACGAAGATACCGAATTTTTCGGTGGATAACACGCGCCTATTGTGTAACGCAAACTTCTAACTTTTTCGGCATTCTTTTTTATGCGTAGATAACGGGCATGACGCGAACTAATGGTGGTAGAGTTAAGAAGTACAAACCGTTACTGCCAGAGGTGAGGATTAAGCGTGACTTCTAAAAGTGTGGGTTATCAGTGGCCAATTGTGAGGTGGATTTCTGAAAGTTGGGCTGCTGCGAGTGAGAATTTGTGTAAGAAATGGTTTCCTTAGGTCGGAAGGAGATGAAACGTATTATGAAAATTAGAATGTCGATGAAGGTATATTATCTGAAATCGAATCAGAGGAAGTGCCCAAAGAAATATTAAACGCAATAGATTCTTTTAACTCATCGGCTGATAAGCTTCCGGTCTAACAGACAGATGGCGCCACAAGTGCAAAATTAATATTTGTTTTTAGAAAGTACTAACCTTCGGAAGATAGCTGTAAAAATTTCATGACGATCCGACGTTTGGTTCAAAAATTACAGTAACAATGGAAAAAGAAAAATTTCGTGCGTCGATAAAACATTGTTTTTTGATGGGAAAAAACACCGTTGAAACGAAAGCTTGGCTCCACAAAATTGTTTTGGCAAATCTGAAAGCGAAGATGCAGGCGATAGCTGACACTCTAAAGATATCAAAGGAACGCATTATTTTTAGACCGGGAACTTATCAGCCGATGTGATAGCGTTGAATCAGCCGAAGAATTTCTTGGATTCGAATAATCTAATGTTTAACCCTTTGCACTCGAGAGGTGACTCTCACTCGCCACATGATTTAATGCAGCAACTCGATTTTTTTGAGAATGGAAATCCACCTAATTAATTCCTATATTCTCCGTAAACCAGTAGAAAACGGAAGAACGAAATGTCACGTAAACATTTACAATTTATATCAATTTTAGTCGACCAGTCGATAGGA
>JAITYT010000301.1:6298-26690 GCA_025433975.1 Liostenogaster flavolineata
TCTCCGTTATCGATTAAAAGCATTTTAGTGCCAGACGACGATATATCGTCGTTCGGAAAAGTTTGGAGAAACGCGTCGACTGCCTGGACGCTGTAAAAAGCGAATTTTTGTCGGAGTAGCGAAGCTGTAACTACTCGTTTTGTCGGCTACGATAAATATTTCTTACGTCATTTTGAAGTAGGAAGAAGAATAGAAGGAAAAGAGAAGAGTTTTTAATAAGAGTTCGAAGTGGTCGAAGGCGACACTCTCGCTTATCGTTATTTAAATAGACCTAGGTGTCGGTTCGTAACCGATCGTCCGACGCGTGTACGTCGCTGAATAATACCAATCTCTACGATATTACTTCCGATAAAGTACATTCGCCAGAACTTCTTAACGCAACGATCGATAAGTTCCAACCACACTTTTACGTAAGACTTAAATCCTGCATCCGTGAAACTAACGAGAGCGAAGCTGGCCTAGTATTCGACGAGAGGACCACCTTCGAGGAGACCACTCGACCTACTTAGACCGACAGGGATGTTCGATTTACGTGTCTTTCCCGCAAACGATTCGGTTGTTTCGCCTCGTTCCGTGACACTGGAATTCCGTTTAGTCAAACCGTCCTGCTTTCGTATTCCGAAACTATCCACCTGTCTCCTACCGGCATCGAAGAACGAGGAACGAGGAATCGACTCTCGAACGGAGCCGTATTACGTAACACAGCCGCCGATCAAGCGGCCAGCGCAACGAGAAAGAACCCTTCCGGTTATATTTCTATCCCGGGCAACGACGATTACGACGCTGGGATCGAGAGATCCCGAAGAATATATTACCATGCGAAACTACCCCTCGCGTTCGTTCTGGAAAGAAGAAAGAAAACTCGCCCCCCTATCGTGGATCTCGAAGACAGGGAAATAACGACGGAATTCCACGTGGAATATTTTCCTTCCTGGATGGAGGATGGAGGAGACGGTAGCGTGGAGATTATGCGCGACGGGCGGTCACGGCGTCGTTCGTCGCGTCGTAAAATTCGCCAAGAGGGACGGCGTCGGATGGATTCTCGAAGGCGACGCGTGTGTCGCGCGAACCCGATCGATTCGGATTCCTTCGTCCGTGGCTCCGATTTATTAGCATACCGGTAATTGCATGCTCCGAGAGCGGCTGGCAACGGTCGTCGGCCGTGTGGCCTACCGGAAGCTGGCTTTCGAAGCGCGCGAAAGTAAGTCCCGAGATAAACCACGTACAAAGGAGGAACCTTCGGATCTGGCGAACGATCGGGAATCTCGTGATTCCAATTAACCGATAACGAGCAGAAGTAATATCTCTTAACCTCTTCTCTTTTCTTCGATGCGCCTTATGTATTTTCTCTCTCGTTCTCTCTCGCTCCGTCTTTCCGTTCATCTCTATTTCCATCCTTCTTCCTACCGTTCGTCGTTTCTCTCATCGATCCGAGGAGTCTTCGAGACTCCTCCGTAGGAAGAAGAGAGCGAAGGATATCGTACGATCGTTCGCTCTCGAGGTTGGGAGAAAGGAGGAGAATATTACGGGTTCGTTAATAAAATGTCAAATATATAGCGATTGATTTACGATTGGAGAAAATTGGATGCCTATTGCCAACGGAGAAACGGAGGCGACTCCATCGTGTACTTTTAGCGGGGCTACGGTGACACGGAGCACGGTCGTTTCCCTTCTCGGTTTCATCGTGAAAGATAAATCCCCGTGTTAACTCGACGTGGAAGGAAAAGACGACGGCTCGGTCGAAATCACGTAAGGCTGGATAATTTATACGAATCGTGCTGCATTACCGTAGTATCTATCTTGGCATTCGTTATAACGCGCCACTTCGTACAGCCGAGACGTCCCGTGTTCGAGCATCGCTTCTTTTCCTAGTTTCTAACGAAAGTGGCATTCGTGGAACTCGATAAGGAACGAGAAGACGATACCTTCCTCGAGACATCTGCTATTTCCTTTTGTCTCCACGAACGTCTCCAATCGTAATTTTATCGACTCCAGACGCGTTATCTCTCGTTAAACGAATTAAGGGTCGCGTCGCTCGAGCCACTCGAATTCTTCCGTACGATCGACGTTATATTTAAAGGAACTCGTACGCGTAATTAATTCGCGCCATATCGAATTTAACGTTATTATTTATTTATATATTCGCATTACACCAAAGGGAAGCGTAAATTTGTACTTTCCAACCAACTTACTTCGGAGACGTAACGTCGATTTAAACGTCGTGGTTTTTTTCCCCCAAGGCTGGCGATAAACGCGTGTCTCGTTTTTACGTCGGCCTATATCATATTTACGGTAGAGTCTCGATTTACGAATTTAATTGGAAATTATACGTCTGCTTTCGGTTTGATCATAATTACGTATTTAATAACGCTCTTGTAAACTTTGATACGATGCGTTGGCGATAACGGTTTATAACCGTTATCGGAAAATAATCGTCTACGACGAGAAATTATTTAAAAGCACCGCGCTTAAAATCGTGTTCGAGAATCGGAGGTTACGACGTAGGAAAGAAAAGGCAATATCTCGCAAAGAAAAGTATCGCAACGTCCCCGTCGACTCGGTTAATAGAACGGCGACGTATTCGTTAAGTTATCGGTAGATTGCTCTCGGTAAATTGGCAATTAAGGATGGGCAACGTCGGTCGATCCGAAGAAAGCTCGATCCGTGAGCGCGCGGAAAGCTCGTCGAGCACCACCTGACTAATTGCCGCTAGGTTTGTCGGTTACTCGGAAGTCTCGTAGAAATATCGTTTCCGTGGATCGAAGGTACCAAAGAACGACGAGCGTTCTCGCTGCAAGACACCCTCCGCCTGCTTCCTCGAAGTGCGGAACCGAGATCGTACGTTCTCCCGAGTTCTCTCACCGCGCTCCACCGGCAAATCGTAGTTGAAATACTCGCCAACCTCCTATCGGGCTGACCTACCGAATTTTAGCGTTTAATCAGGAATTAATGGAGGGACGTGCCACGGCTAAGGACGCCTCTTGGACGAGATTACCGCGAAAGCGAGAACTTTCTCACGCGAGCTCTTTATTCCTTAACGATTCGTTACGTTATTCTCCCTTCCAATAAATCGTACGTCCTGTACGACTGTCGCGTACGACGGTCGATCCGTACCGTCCGAACGATTCGCACCTTTCGGCTAAACGAGTCAGCCTCGTTATTTCGTTCGGATACGCGTCCACGCGTTCTCCACTCGAAATAAATACGAGAGGGGAAGAAAGGAGGGGCGCCGAGTGGACCAGCGATCGCTCCGAACCGCAAAGGCGCGTCGCGCGCCGCTACCCGCGTACCTTCCTCCGTACCAACGTTGTCTTGGGACACGGCATAATCGTAATTAACGAGGTAAAAATGGAGCCACCGGGAGTCGGAGACGCGCGTGTACCGAGTGAAAACTCATATTTACCGGTTAAGCGAGCCGTGCCTCGGCAGCGCATCCGCAGTAATACCGCAGCATTGCGCGCGATGCACCGAGAATACACCGGTAATTCCGGCGTAGTCGCGAGAAACGAGCTCGAGCTTTCTCTACCGATTCTCTGCGAGATCGAAGAAAATCTTCCTCTACGCTATTACGTACGCGAGATACGTTAGCGAATTAATGTTAAACGTATCGACGTTTTCGCCCGATCCACCATCGTATCGTTACCTTATCGAAGAAAAGAACGTACAGCGCGTACTAGTAAAATGGTCCAACGTACTATTTCCATTTTTATAAGCTATATAAACGATTAAAGTAAACTCTTTAGCTAAAGAAAGTCCGTTTCGTTTCTTCCGTTCTCCTTGGATCGAAGTCCTCGACTGTCGCGGAACGGCTCTCGTTCCTTTCTAAACTTACCACGATCACGTGCAAAGTACACGGAACGAGAGCGACCGTAGCGCGATTTCGATTATTTCACCGATTACCCAGGAAGTCGCGCGGTAGTCTTCATTGGATCGTTACTCGCTCGAGCGAGTCACGGCATCGTTTCGTTTGGTAAGCGTGTCTCGGGCGCTCGTCTTCGTTTCTTCCCGCATTCTGTCGGATCGCGACCGTTTGGAAGGACGCGAGCGTCGAAAGTAAGATTAGAATCGGAAAGGACGTCGCGCTTCGATGGCTCCTCTAAGATTCTCCGGGTTCGCTCGAACGTACAATTTCGAATAAATCAAAGTGGCGATCGGGAAAGAATTCGTCGTCGTCGTCGTCGTTGGATTCTTTCGACGAGAGAAGGAATATGGCGTTAAATCCTCGGGGAACCGAGGATTCCTCATAGTCACTGGAATGGTCCGACCGTTCGACGTTTTTAGAATCTCATTGGCGTTCTTGGCCCTTTTAATTTACGCATTCCTTCGGAAGGAGCGCGGAGAGACGGCGGAGGTAAGGCGACGATCCGTTTGATTCGTCGTTCGATTTAGCGTCGCTCCAAATCCCAAGTAGCCCTCGACGTCGTTCGAGCGCCGATTTAATTTTCCCCGGCTCGACGAGGAGAAGAGAAGAACGGAAACGATGGAAGTCGAGCCGCGCGGCGTAACGCGCGGCGTAACGCGCGATCGTACCGAGCGACAAGCGCGGCACGTCGAACGACCAAATGGATTTTACGTGTACGCGAAAAATAGCAGCGCCGGCGTGGGAAGCAGCCAGCGTCGCGACGCCCCTCGGCGTCCTCTTGCTCGAGGTCGTAACCTCCGGTCACCCCCGTTCTACGCCGATGCGTCGCGACGCGTATAAGTGCGCGCGCCAACTACGCCTTGTAAACACGAGTTGGATCGTTCCCCGCGTCCACGAGAACGTCGTCGAAATCCGTCAAAATCGCGAAACCGTTTAATTTAATCATTCCCTCGTGGTCGCGGAAGAACGCGCGGCGGTGTCGCGTTCGATTCGCTTCTTTTTTCCTCTTTTTTTTTTAGCTCGCGAAAACACGAAAAATGCGAGGCGTCGAATCGTTGTAGTTTATTCGGCGAATAAATACGCGACGCTGCTACGAAAACGCGTCGACGACCGTCCGTAGGATCGCCGTTTCTCGTAATTTCTCGAAAACGTAGACGAAGGTACGAAACTCTTGGACTCGAGGGTTTCGTTGGTTTTACGGCTTGGCCGTATCGTGGCTCGTATTTAACGAAGAAACGAATACTCTTTGAAGTATGACGATTGCCTTGGCCTACGCGAACGTCGGGTGCCACTCGCGCTCGCGGACGGCGATCGCGTATTCCAATTGAATCGATCGGGAAAGACGACGAGAAAGCACCTCGTAATTTCCCTATAGGAAAGCCATCGCGCGGAACTGTCGTGGAAGAAGAGGAAGAGTTCGGAATCGCGTGGCGACCGTCGATTAGAAAGAGAAACGCGAGGCGTTCTCCGCTTTATCGAACGTATCGTAGGTCGTCCGTTCCAAGAATTTCTTTAACCCTTTCGACCCCGTCGATTTCCGCTTCGCTCAACGCCCACGGCCCTTTTTTCGATGGTCAACGATCTCTCGACCGTGGAAGTCAACGCGGTTCGTTCGCGGTGGAACGTCACCGCGATGCCAATCCCCCGAATATTTCGTCATCGATCTCGCCTCCGTCGAAGCGTGTAACGACGAGAACTTTCGGTCGGCGCGGTGGCGCGTTTGGTTTCGTTCCCTCGTGATTATCGTTCCGCGCGTTTACGGCCTTTTAATAACGATCGTCGTTCCACCGTCACGCCCTCGTGTCTTTTCTCTTTTCGGCTAATTTTTTCTTCGCTCTAATCTAAGACTCGTAGAGAGAGGGAGAGAGAGAGAGAGAGAGAGAAATATCGGATAGACGATCACGCGTCGCGCCATTCTCTAGTCTAGGTATTCTTGCGTTTCATCGCGCATTGCAAGTTGTATTTTTCGTTGGACACGGTTTGCGCGTAATTGGAAAACTCGTCGAAAGCGTTAGACGACGGAATTTCCTGAATGTGCCGATTCATATTCCTCGCTGTGCGGAAGTGCGCCGATAATTTAACGTTTTACGTTCCTCGCGTGCTCCACGGACGGTTTCGACGTCAGCGTCGGTATCGGCGGCTTTGGCGACGGCCCGACTCCACGGAACTTTCTTCCTTTCGCGATCGCGACGCCACTGGAACTCTCAAGAAACGAGGCGAGATTTTCACAAGCGCGTTAACTTTGGGCCTACTTCATCGAACGTTCTTTGCGACGCGAACGTACGTACGATGCGCGAATAAATTCGAGTGGACGATCGGTAGGCACGATGGACGCGTATTAGCTACGTACGGCGGAGGATGGAGGGGCGAGGGGGCAGAAACGAAAGCGTCGGTTTTAATTACGCGTTCGCCGACGATATATCGGGTCTTCGTAGCTATCGGAATATCGGGCGAGCGGTGGCTACGAGAACGACCGGCGTGATATTGGCTATTGCCTCCGTTCGTTGCATCCTGGTCGGGTAATCTGGAAATATTAGTCCTCGTAGCGGTGACGCGTATCGCGCCTTTCGTCGCCCTCGATGCCGTCGATGGAGCGACGCCTATGCGCAATGGAGCGCGACCGGTGCACTTATCGCCACCTGGCGGAGCGTCACGCGAGATTCTCGCGCGAGCGTTCGGCGCACCCTCGAGCGCCCCCGTAATCGCGCGATCGAATAAAGGCTTCCGATTCGCTCCGCCAATTCGCTAGATCGACGACAGCCAATCCCACGTCCGCATCGCCACTTACGTAATTACTGCCGTAATCGAACATCTTTGTTCAACGGCTAAATAGTTTGAATCCACCCACGACCCCGATTCGACGCGGTGGTCGTTCGACGAGATTATTTTCCATCGCGATAACGAAACTTCCGCGTCGAGTTTTCGAATTTCGTCTTCTCGTGCATCCCGATAACGAGCCTTATCTAAGCTCTGCCGCGTCCGATTTTCCGAATCTCGTCGAACGCGCGACTATCGCGAGTGTCGATCATCACGATGGCGTCTCTCGCGCTTTTTCTTCGTCTCCTTGGTGCCGATCGAAGGAGAACTTCTCCGTGTACGAGGTCCGTCTTTCCTCTTCCCTGTCAGCAACGACTTTTTAGTAGTTCGCGTCCGCGATTTTTCGTCCGATTCTCGTGGAACGCGCGATTGTACCGAGTGGCGGCCATCTTGGCGGCGTCCCTTACGCTTTCGCTTCGTTTTCTTCTCGTCTATCGATCGAAAGAGACTTCTCCGCGTACAAAGTCCGTGTTTCTTTCTAAAATTTCGTTTTCTTCCTATCATTCGCGCGTTATTCGCGATCGAAAGCTAAGCCAATCGGCGACTATGGCTAGCGTCGGCCATCTTGGTGGCGTCCATTTCTTCTCCGTGTACGAAGTCGAAGAACGCCGATTTAACGGCATCATCGGTACGGTAGATCTCCTCCTTACGCGACGGAAACGTCGTTGGCTCGTAGACAGCGCCAGTGGTACGAGTCGACGGTATACCGTGGCCGAAGAATATCGCCGAGAAATGCGAGTTGACTTTTCTATCGGAAACTCGTCGTAATCGTTATTGCTATCGTCCTTCCAGTTGGAATCGTAAATTCGTCGAACGATTCGTACGTTCGTCGAGTTAATCGAACGTCCATGGAATATCGTCTATCCCTTTATCGAAACAATCCGCTTCGACTTCGATAACCAAACGAATACGAAGCGGTAAACACGCGCGAATTCGAAACGGCTGGAAACGCTAGAACAGCCACACGCGATCCCATAGAAGCGACCGAGAAAGTCTCGTTCGTACGTAAACGCGACTACGATCCTTGTAAACATACCTAATATACCGAACGCGCGTATCAAAGTACTAAGTATACTTACCGAAGTGGTTGCAACAGGGAACGCGGGATGGTCTACCGTAAACCCTCGATACAGAGAGGAACGATTGTTCGCCGCGAGGTTCCATCCGTGTCGTCCGATACCGATGCGTTTGCTCGACGCTTCTCGTGAAAAAATAAATCATGGTTCGCGTGAGAAGCATAGTCAACGAAGCGATCTATCGCAATGCCTCGTCGACACGGTGAGGAACGATCGTTCGCGAAATTTCATTCTTATCGTTGAAGTCGTTTTTAACAACGAAGAATTTTATTTTATCGAAATAACGAGCGTAAGTGGTTGCTGCAGGGAGCCATTTTTTGCATCGCGTCGCGCGAGTGCCAGTGCGAGTGCCAGTGCGAGTGCGAGTGCGAGTGCGAGTGCGAGTGCGAGTGCATCGAACCATTGGATTATCGGAGACTCGCTGCGACCCGAGGAGCTGCCTCTTCGGTACATCGGGTGAGTGCACGCGAATCGATGAATAATAGCGCGAAGTAAGGAAATACGTAAGGTGTTACGTCTTCGTTATCGTAGTAGACAACATTTCAGCGTGTTTATTAGAAGCGAAAATCCAACTTCGTTCGACTCCTTTTATCGATCTCGAATCTCTTACAGCGGCTTTTAACGTCTTAAAGTTAGTTTAGCGTAAGTCAGCGGTCCGCAGGGACCGCCGTGACGCCTAACGCGTTAAGAAATCTCGCGGTCATCGCCCCTCGAGATAACATAGTTAAGGAAACGAAAGAAGAGGACGAAACTCGGGATATCGACGACGTCGTATATTTTCTTACGGAGTACGCGATGTGCGTATCGTATTACCTAACGAGACGCGGCGAACACGATACTCTTTTCGTTCCTTTATCTTAAGTCGCGCGATATCGCGTTACGAGATACGTCGTAGGTTACGTTCGTGGAATAAGATTCGATATCTTAGCGTGTTTAGGGTTATAACTTCGAATTGAGATCCAAGAGAAGGTGGTTGATCGCGCGAATCGACTCATCGCGTCGTTGAAGTAAGTTCGTCGTCGTGTTATTTATTCAGGCTCGGTGCGCGTGGAATTCTAGGCTTCGTTCGCGAACCGGAGCACGAAGTTTTGCTAAACATTAAGAAGCGCCGATTAATTATGCAGCTCTCGCGCGGGATTTACAGGGTAAATCGTGCTTTCCCTATCGGCCGGCTTAGTTCGCGACTCCGAAGGAGGATAAGAGGAATTTCTTCGGCGAGAGATCGAACCACGAAGGAGCGGCAAATGGATTTTAAAAATATCTAAGGATTCGCGTAGCTTCGTAGATTTCGTTAGCCGCGAAGATCAGGCGAGTCGGAATAAACGTTTTCGGACGTTACGATCGCGGAGTGCGTCATCTTCGAAAGAAAAACTCTTCTCCTTTCCCTACGAGGAGATTACGCGAGCGTATATACGGACGATGCGTCTTTCGATGGCTGCTACGACGACGAATAGGTTCGGTAATTGCGTTTGCGTGTAGCCAGGAAGTTTTATTTGGCTGGCATTTATTCGGCAACGAAGAGACAGCAACCCACTTAGGAGGAGAGACAAATGT
Organism: Liostenogaster flavolineata; assembly: GCA_025433975.1. Classification (NCBI taxonomy): domain Eukaryota; kingdom Metazoa; phylum Arthropoda; class Insecta; order Hymenoptera; family Vespidae; genus Liostenogaster; species Liostenogaster flavolineata. The sequence continues at coordinate 15,608 of JAITYT010000301.1, forward strand.
ATTTACGTCGTGAATCTGCCAGGAAGCCCGCATCCACTATTCGGCCGCTTACCCCGTTTATCCGGGGGATTCCCGCAAAATTACGAGACCCGTGCCCGACCGACCGACCGACCGGCCTGCCTGCCTTAACCCTTTTTTTCTTTCTTCTCGGCCATCGGAAAAAACCTTCGTTCTCGGCTATCTCGTCCGAGAATCCGATTAATAGTCGCTCGTTTCTTTCGTCATCGAACCGACCAACGACCTACGCCACTCGTCCTTAGCTTCGATTCCTTCTTCTCGAGGGAGTTTGTTCGCGGCGGAAAGAGAGAGAGAGAGAGGAAACGACGTACGTACATCGGTAGAATTCGATGCATCGCAGGGAAGCGATAGGAAACGCTTGGGACGCACTCACGTTCGCGAAACACGTGATATTAATCACATCGGAGCGGCAGGTCGGTGTCGGGCACGTGCTCGCTCGTTCGAACACCCTATGTCCGAGCTATTACACGACGAGGGACCGAAAGGAGTAGAACGCGACGACGACGACGACGACGACGACGGCGCGGCAGCATTGTTTCCCTTATAACGCTTCATAATTAACGGAAAATTGGATTTTCGCTTTAATCTCGGGGCTCTCGCGACGCATCGTTATAATTCGTTGTTGACGTTTCGAGAAGGAGAGGGAGGGAGAGGGTGAGAAGGGGAGACGTAAACGAACGCGTACGTGTAAACGCCGCTCCGATAATAGATTCCCCATTTGGAGTTCAGAGTTCCACGTTGAATCTGTAACTCCGACGATCAAACTGCTTGCAAAGTTTGTCGCTCGAATCGAATGGGAGTTTGGCTAACTCGTACCTACCTCGGGCTCTTCCATTTTGTACGCGCACACGGATACACGCGTCACGCGCACACTCCTCGCACGACCGGACGGCACACCGGGGCTCGGCGTCTCTCGCGCGCGTTTCGCGTCCACCATTTTTCTTATCGTCTTCTTCTTTTCGTCTTTCGACCGTGTTTTCGCCTTTCACGACGCTAAGAGACGTCCTCGCGACGTAAGAAGAGAGAAAATGGCGACGGTCGGTGTTAGGCGTCGATAGAGACGGTTTACGACCAGGAGGAGCGGCGGCATGGATTCGCGGCGCTAAAGCCGCCTTTTACGGCGTTGAATATTTTTATTCGAGTTAGCCGTGCCCTTTGAGATTCCCGCTCGTCGTTTCCTCTTCTCGAAGGACAGAGAAATCTCCCTTTCTCTCTCTGCTTCACGAATTTATAAACATCCTCGAAGCGTCTATCGCGAAGAGGATAACGCTCGCTGTCTCCTTTTCGCTTTTTACAGCACCCTCGGACGGAATCCTCTTTAGCGGGCCGTAAACTCGATCGAGCGTCGTTCCGAATCTGCTTTCCTGCTTTCCGGGAAAAACGGGCAATCGGGATGTTTTCCTGGAACGTGATCGCTCGAAACGAACGATAGGCAGGTAAAATAGGTAGAGGCGAAGGGAAATTTAGTTCGGCTCTTTCTAGCACCTTTCGCCTCTTCTCTCGCTCTTCCGACTTCCGTCGCTTCCGAACGGCGAAGGGTCAGAACCTCGCCGTGGATTCAACACCGAAGAGCACTTATCGCTTTCTCGCACTCACCTCCGATCACGAGTGAATCGTCTTGCTCCAGTTCGAGGTCTGGGTGTGATCCTCCGTTCGTGCTCTCTCTTTATCGCTCGTTTGGTAGTTCAACCCCACCCCCAACCCCACCCCCGTCGGACTTACCCGGATATATTCTTTTGGTAGACGTTAGCGTCGCGATTCGCGAGGCATCGACTTTCCTTCGCGGCGAGTGGGAGAGACCGTTCGGGTCGATAATAACCAGGCAAAGTCCATTATGGCGCGTTTAAGGATTTACGCCTTTGGATTATGGATGTTTGGAAAAAGGAAGAAAGCAGGAGTCGCGGAAGTGGAGGAAAGGGAACGCCGTAGCTACTTTGCTTTTCTCTTTCCGTTTCACGCGACGGTCCTGTCCATCCGTCGAGCAGCAGCCCGCTGTCCTCCTCTTCCTTCGACGTTCGCGTAGTTCCCCGCTCCTCGTAGCCTCTTTTCCAATCTCATCCCGCCTATAAAGGATTCGGAAGAGATTGAGAAAGATTCGTGCTCGACCTGCCGCGAGAAAGTTGAGAGAGAGGAGAAACAGGAAAGGGAAAGGTAGGAAGGTAGAAGAGAAGGAAGAATAAACGGAACGAAGACGAAGAAAGGCTCTCTTCGAGACGAGCGAGATGGGGTCGAGTAAAAATAATACGGTCGGCGCAAATAGACGTAGCTGTATATCCTCGGTTCGATAAAGTAACGTTAATATCCGCGAGTAGCTGTCTTAATTCCAGACGAAACCACCGATGCTTTCCGAGGAAAAATAGAAGATCGCGCGAGACTCGACTTCCTGTCGCGCGTCCATGTCGATAAAGCTTTCTTTCTCACGGAAAGACGGCGGGAGAATTCGACCGATGGGACAACGAAAACGTCATCCTTTTACGTGGGCGAATGAACGTGGGCAAGGCGTTGTTCGGAGCGGGGACCATCGTCGTATCGACTCGTTATCGTACAATTTGCTTCGTATCTCCACGCTGGAGTTGCGCCGGGCTAGGGGCGAGGGGTAATTCGAGTTAGAAAATTGTCGCGCGTAATACGCCGGTGGGCGCAGGTGCGCCTAAAGCCGCGTACGCACCGCATGCATATACGATTCGCATTTTATGCGACGCGCGTTCGCGAATGGGCGTGGAAGAAGAGGAAGCGCGCCGGAGTATAAAGAAGAATCGTATTTCTTTCTTCTCTTCTTCCTTGCGAATTCTCGAGATTCTTCCAAGACGATACAAAAATCCGATCCTTCCGAAAGTAGAAAATTCCGTCCTCCTCGACGTTCTCGAGTAAAAATCGCGCGTTATCCACCGTGGAAATTCGCGGATCCGTCGTTCGGCTGGACGCGAGGAACTTGTCAGCGGTTGACGCCTACTCTTACACCTACTCCTCCTTCGTCCTATATTCGCGTCGAATGAAAATCGATCGGAGCGCGAGATCGAACGCGGCTTCGCGTTAGTCTCGATAATAATAGAACGATCTACTCGTTCGAGCCGTCTCCTCCGAGTACGTTCGACTCTCCTCCTCCTTACGTCAAGGAAGAGAAGAAGGGATTTAAAATTGAAAAAAGTGAGATACAGTCGCGAGACGAATTTAAATAATTTTCGCTTAGGTTGGCTTAGGAAGGACGTCGTCGTTGGAAGAGGAGAAGGGTGCGGCGGATGGCCGTTCTCTCGAAGGGTCTTCGACCGACGCGCTCGATGCCCAGATTCCAATTTAGATTCGACATCGGAGACGGCAGTGCCGATGACGTAGCGATACCGACGACGATCGCGACGGCGTCCTCGTTGACCGGTTCCGCGCGCCAACCATCGGCCAAGCGGCGTTCCGTGCGTAAATATACGAGCGGACAGGAAATTAAGGAGCTTGGACGAAAGCACCACCGCGACGAGGTCGGCCACTGGGTTAGGGTTCGAGCGTCGACCGGTGATGGTGCGCGGGACTCCGAAGTAGCCGAGCGTCCGCTTCGTTACCGCGTCTCCTATCGTTGCGCGTATCCAAATATGTACTCTACGTAGAGCTAGGGAGCGGAGCCGATGGAACGTTTCTCCGATTGGACGTTCTCTTCGAAATTACGTGGAAGAAGCTCGCTAACGTATATCGCGTTAGAAATATCGAGAAGAGGAAAGAAAGGGAGACGCGCACGGGGAACGGTCGGATTTGAAACGGCTGGATGAAAGGCTGGAAGAGAGGCGGAGAAGAGCGGAGATGGCGGGAGACGCGGGCAATAGCGGCGATATATCGTGGCCGAGCCTTTATTAAAACTGCTTTCGGTGGTATTATTGCTTTCCGGGAACGTCGAGCCTCGAAAATGGCATTTCCGTGAGATAGGCCGCCTTCGTTGGTGGTGGTCGCACCGACGTTTTTCTATAGGTGTTTCGCGCTGCGTCGCACGGTGTGCCCAATCGTCCTCGAAGAGACGCAACGACGAAGAAGCGAAGAATTCGCTCAGCGATGGGCACGATAGGCCGAGTGGCTCGTCTTGGGAGTCCTCGTGGAGCGAAACGACCGTAGTAATAAAGGAGTGACGACGGTAAAATGGATGGTATCGATGAGCGCTCTCCTCCAACCGCGCTTGGGGTTCCCCGAAGGTTCGGTACGATGGCCTCTCGAAGCCCTCGGCGATCGCGAACGATGCAAATCGATGCGGAATCGATACCAAGCTTCTCTCGCCTCCTTGCGCGAGTCGCTTGGCGGATGTACCCTCTCCGGCGACGCGACGCATCGCGGCTGCCGATCGATCGTCCGGATTTCGGGCACGCCGAAAAGGATTCCACTTAAACTCGAAAGCGTCGCAGCTACGGATAAAAGGGAAAAAATCACGAGCCCCCGGGCGAGTGCCCGGCCCGATCGAATTATTTCGTTAAATCGAGCGACGCTGGAGTGGCTGGTAGCCGCGCGCGTACGTGTCGCCGCCGACCGATACCGACCACACGCGGAGTCGTTGGTGGTGCTCGGCTCCACCACCCTGCCGCTATTTCGTCCGTTCGTCGAGCGATCGAGTTATCGCGTCCGACGAACGCGTTCCGGATCGACACCTTGTCGCCATTGAATTATCGTCGAAGACGATATTTTTTTTTGCGCTAAACTAGGCGCGTACGGTTAGGAATTCCGCCGCGACGATCGGAGCGGGATAAGAAAAAAGGAAATAAACGGACGTATGGAAAAGCGTACGAGTAATAACGGGCTGTATTTCCGGGTAGAGTGTAAAAATGCGAGTATAAAGGAATCTAAATTACACAGCGGACGAAAGACGCAGCGCGACGAGAAAAGCAAATTGCAAAAAGATATAGGTAGGGAACCGACTGGAAAGTTGATTCCGCGCGACTTTTTTTAGTCGTTCTTCCAAAGAAAAGTTTACGGGGAAAAAAGAAAAGGCTATCTACCTACCTACCTACCTACCTACCAACGGTACGAAACGCCGCGATGACGCGATTCCGGGGTATGCTACGCGTAAACGAACGTTTACGCACGCACGCGTTCGCGTTCGAATGGACGGCCAAGCGAAACCCAGGCTAATTAGCAACTCGTACCACCACGGAGAAAGAGGTGGTCTCCTACCCGCGCCTACGTCCTTTGGCCTAACTCGGTGCACTTTCGTCGTTCCGGCAGTGGTCGCGCAGCCGTCGCTCTCCCGCCGTTCCGTAACAATCGACGACGTTATATTTCCAACCGAATCCAATGGGATCCGACTACGAGGACGACCACGACGAATGGCGCGCGCGTTCGAGCCAAATTCGCAGGCCGCGCTCTCGTAATTATGCTACTTCCGTCGCGCCAACTCATCCAGCGAGAGCGTTCCATGTATCCCGGCCGACACCAGCGTACGGCGCGGTTACGCGTACTCTCGTTCCTCCTATTCTCTATACTATAAATATATACCGGCGGTTACTCCGTCCGTCCGTCCGTCCGTCCGTCCGTCGTCGCACGTGCGCGCTCACACGCGATACATAGACGGATACTCGCGCGCCGGTACATAGGCGTCAACAGAGATAACAGGTTTCATTGGCCAGGCTTATTTCGCCCGTAGTCCCGGTCGCGCGATGATAAATGGGTTAATTAAGCGTTTCGCGTTCAGCCCAGGGTCGTTTCCAATGGCGCGATGTCCAAAGGCGACGTCGCGAGCTTTACGTTTACCCTACCGCGCTTAAATCGACTTATACTCGCGACGAACGGACGTCCGTGCGTGCGACGAAATAACGAAAATCGTTGCGATCGAGATGGACGCGCGTAAGCGTCACGATTACCCAGCGATTTCAAAGAGAGCAATTTCACCATCGATGGCACGTCGTCGAAGAAAGAAAGGAAGAAGCGGGTAAGGCGAAAGACAACGGCGTCACGTTCTCCGCGACTCTTTCGGTGGCTAGAATTAAGGCGAGGAGACGCGCAGGAGCAACCATAATCGGTACGTCTCGGGATCCCGTTGTCGAGTCACGTACGAAGATCCGGCCAGCTAATTAGCCTTCCTACCGGTGGAAGGATCCACCCCGGTCAATCAGCGGCGGAGATTCGGTCTTGATTCGATCCTCGGAGCCTCGTTAAAGCCGCCGTATATTCTCCACTCTCTGCTTTTCTAGCGGGCGTCGGACGTTTCGTACGTTCGTGTCTACCGGTGTCGAACTCTCCATCGATCTCTCGTTCCTACTTTTTTTCTCGCTCTCGGTCTCTCTTATTTTCGAATTTTCTTCGCGTCGACGCGACGTTTCACACGGAATATCTCGTGTCAATTTACGCGACAACGAAGTTACGCACGCACGTACGTCCGTTCTCGACGCGGCCGGTTGCGCGTCGGCGCTAACGGCGACTCTCCTTCGTCCCCGCGGCCAAGACCCTGTCGGTCCTAAGATTCCTTCCCTTCTCGTTGCGGTACGCGGCTTCGACGAAGAGAGAGACGGAGCTCGATTTTTCACGGGCGACGCACCGGCGTTCTACCGCTCGCTCATTCGCCCTTTGACTCGCCTAGTCCTATTCGCCAACGTCGAGGGATTATCCCACGGATTAACGTCGACTCCACTGTTTTCCGATAAACTATTCGAGCGTGGCTGGACGATCGATAACGTATCCTATCGGCACGAAATGACGAACGTAACTCGGCCGAGCCTTGCCTATCTCTCGCGCGCCTCCGTTTATACCACCGCGTACGGAAGAAGCAAAACGAAGACGTCTAGACGCAATCAGAGAGTTCGATTCCATCGCTTCTGGCTTCGGTAACTCCTTCGTTTCCGCAAGACCGACCGATCGTTAACTTTCGAAAGAGCGTTGGTATCGGAAGTCGATAACGAGTGCGTGTACTCGAGATTTCGAAGTCTCTTCCGCCACCTACCCCCGTCGAGTACTTAGCCACGGAATTGTTCCAACCTCGCCGACGAGCATCGTATCCGACCCGTCGTTACTCGAGGCCCATCGAGCGGGATAACGAACAAACATCGCTCCTCGATGGCCGCTAGGACGATCGCGTATCGGCCAGCTTCGCGAGATCTCTTCGTCGATATCCTCCTCATCGACGAAGTAGCCTCGACGAGATAACGAGCGCGAACTTGGAAGACGAACGCGAAAGCCGCGGAACGGGAAAGTCGGTCGTTACCGCGAATGGTCGGAAAAACTTGGATGTTCGACGAGACTGGACTGGAGTAGAGGACGCGATCGCGCGAACGCTTCGACGCAACGTCGAAGCGGAGAGCCGAGGCGAGGTTAGCCCGGGACAGCGTCGGGGTATCCTCGTGTGTTAACGAGCAATCCATTACCCGAATTAATATCTGGAGCAAATTGCGTTTCTCGCGGTAGGCATTCGGGCAACGCGAGCGCTTTCCAGAGAGCGACGGAGACGGCGATCGAGGGAGGAATGGAGAGAGAGAGAGAGAGAGGTAGCTCCGTAGGTAGGACGGCAAACGGCACGGCGGTGGCTGTTGTCAGCGCGCTATTACTAATTCAGAAGGCAGGCGGTTGCTGTGGCGCAACGTTATACGGCAGACGACGCATTCTGCATAGCGTATTCAACGGCACAATGGGCCGTGGATGCGAGTTTTGAAATATGAATATGAATACGGGGGAGGCGAGTGTACGCCTCGTCGAATCGGGCCAACGAAGACAGCAGGCTTCTGGCGATCAATGACTCGCTTTCTCTCTCTCTCTCTCTCTCTATTTCTTCGTCCTTCTTTCTCTCACTCGCGCACTTTTACTTCCCTTGCCCTTCCCACGGTTTTCATCTTCGTCCCGTTCCACGTCGTTCGTTTTTGCGCGCTACGTTCGCCTCTTTCGAGATAAAATTCCGCATGATTTATAAGTTTGCTAAACGCGGGAGATCCTTCGTGTACACGGTCAACGGGAGGGCGGACTTCTTCCGTTTCTTCGTTGTCATCGTCGTCGTCCGTGCGCGTACGTAGGTACCTCGCCCGACGAGACATCGTCGAAGCGAACGGACGCTCCTTCCGTCCAACTTTTAATAAATTTCGATGATATGCGACCGTCGTTACGCGGCAATGGGAAAAGCGTCGTACGAATTTAGGGGAACTTTCCGAGCCGATCGCGTTCCGTTATTATTTCTACCGTTTCATAAAACCAAGTTCGAGACGATTCGTCTTGGACGGGGTCGTGGTAACGCGGAAACAGGTAGAAAACAACCTGCCTTCCGCCGAACAGCGATAAAACCCTTCGATCCGAAAGGTTCGAGTTACGAAGGCGCCGTTTCCACGAGTCCGTTTCTTTTACGACTTTTAGACAGTGTTTGGGAAAAGTTGGAGAATGGAGCGTCGTTGCGACGCGATGCCTGCAGTTTTGACGTCACCCTGTCGATTACCGAATTAACGTTAACGCATTCACTCGCGATATCGACCGACTACCTATCCAACGAAAATCGACTGGCGCGAGTTAATTCGCCTTGGTAAATTACCAGGCCAAGACCGGCCTAAGTTCTCTCCCCTAGCGAAGCTAGCGGAGACGCAGCGGTGGTGGAGGGCTTCGAGATCCCCGATTTCGACTCTTTCTTCCTTCCTTCCTTCCTTCCTTCCTTCCAAGCGAGAGGAGGAGGGAGGGAGCGAGAGAGGCCCTCGGCAAGATGCTGCCGCCGGCAATAACCGGTAACGTATTACCACTTCTGGTCGGTTGAGCGCATTTAGATCGCCTATTTGGCAAGGCACCGGAATAACTTTGCGTTTTACTCCGGCAGCGGCGCGAATCAAGCGCGAAAGCCGCGCCAACCGACGCGAGTTACGAGCCGATCGGCACGCGCGAGAGAGCGATCGGGGACTCTCCCGCGGGATAAAACTCCAATCGTTCGTCCGTGAATTATTGGACGGTGGAATGGTCGGAGGTCCGACCGCCGACCGCGATTACGAATTACGCGAAGCGCGGCGATTCCGTCGTCACGCTTAGCCACGCTCTCTCTTTCTCTTCGTTCGGATCGTGTCCTCGTAAGGACGACGGACGTCGAGAGCGCGCGTAGCCGTGTCGACCGTGTCCCGACGAATCCCCGATGGGAGAAAGACACCGAGGAATCGGTGACGGTTCGTAAGCGTTGGCCTTTCTCCTCCATCTTTTCCCGTCTCTGATCGTCGAACGTTGTCGTCGGTGATGGAACACGATCGCGCGACATTCCCTTCGGTTTCAACGTTTTTTAGAGAACGCGTTTCTCTCGTTTCGAGTTTCTTTTTCGACGCATTCGCCATCTCGACGATGCGAAAGACAACGTTACGCGACCGATATCGTAAACGCGTTACGTCGGAGCATGGCTATTGCATTTAACCATCGCCGTCGTCGCATCGATCGTTTCGATAGCCTGTTCTTGTCCCGTCTTTGCGCGTTCCCACGATTTTGCGACATCCAACGGTTGACTTCGGTGGTTCCTCGTGCTTTTAACCGCGAGAACGGTGGCGAGACGAGAGAGGAGTCGGGCTTCGATCGCATTACGCCTCCCCTGTTTTGCGTGTAGGCGTCGTTACGGATATCGTCGGTTCGCGAGAGTCGCTTCCCCGAGAGAGACGGAAAAATCCCATTTCAATATTTCACGGCTTACGTCCCCTATCGCTCCGCGCCGGCTGCGCATCGTTAATACGAAATAGGCTCTACGTTCTACCTACCTACATACCTACCCACCCACCCATCCGTCTACTTATTCGCCTACCTACCTACATACCTACCTACGTTACCGTACTTAAGCTCCCGACCATTTGGCAAGCGTAAATCGACCGTTCGGAAGTTATTAATTTGATCACGGAATCGCATTTTATGGCAAACCGATAAGCGAAGGACCGTTCGCGCGGTCGTGTTTTACCACCGAGTGTTTCGCTTTTTGTCTCTTCGCCATGAGACAGGCGGGCCTGCCAAAGGAACGGTGCGATATTTCCTTACGTACCGTTGGCCTACCGAAAGCTTTCGTTAAACGCCATGGATCCGCTCGTTCTTAGCTAAAGAGAGGGCGATATTTCACGGTTGCTAAACGGCTTCCGTTTCGTTAGCCTTTTTCTATTTCTCTTCCGTTCGCTTTCGTCGTGACACGGTAACTTATCGTCGTACGCGAGAAAAGAGAGAGAGAGACACGGCGACGGAGGTATCGGTGGAAGCGGAAACGGAAAGAGTAACGCGAGTAGCGGGAAGAGGATCATCGATGGTACGGTCAGGAACATCGGGTAACGGTGAGTCGAGTCCTAGGTACGCGTCACGTAGCAGCGCGCCTACGTGCGTCGGATACGTTAGTCGTAAACGGTCGAAGAATCGCGTTTGCCGGAATCGTTGGGTCTTGGTGGAGTAGTAGAAGTAGAGGGGGGCCTAGGGCCGCTGCGCTGCTGGCGTCAACGAGCACCGTCGCGCCAAGGCGAGAGTTCGAGGTCGTTAACGCAGCCGAGAATCGTGTTGCGTTTTGCAGGGATCGGTGCGAGAGAAAAGGGAGAAGAGTTAGAGCGGAGAGCTGGCGGAACGGGGACGGAAAGAGCCAGGCAACGAGAGAGCGAAGGAAAGGTTGCCAGGACGGTGGGGGAGGAGGAGGAGGGTAGAAGGCAGGAAGGAAGGAAGGAAGGAAGGAAAACGCGCATTCCCGTACGCAAGAGAGCGAGGTCAACCGTGCGTGCCGGATGATGTATCGCGACAGGTCGAATATTGCACTTGGTATTATCCAGACGCGACAGGCTCATTTGTGCCGAGTGGCTCCGTTCCGTCCCTCTCGATCCTCGGATCGGTATGCATGAACACTAATGGGCCGAAGGATGATCTCCCGGTGGCTGACACATACCTACTCGATGCTGGAGATTGGTAGACGCGCGCGTACACAGTCGAATAGATAGACAGTTGGATGGATAGATAGGTAGATGGATAGATGGATAGGTAGGTAGACGGACGGTCGGACAGACGGACGGATGTATACGCAGGCAAAGGAGGGTAGGACTCGAAGGAGAAATAGGTCTGGATCGCGAGGAACGTCGAATCCCCTGGCAAACGCGGAGGTCGGCTATCTTGGGACGGTAAGGGGAATCTGGAGAGGGAGAGAGAGAGAGAG
>JAITYT010000301.1:54301-69429 GCA_025433975.1 Liostenogaster flavolineata
GGAGGAGGAGGAGGAGGAGGAGGAGGAGGTGGCGGTGGCGGGAGAGGAAAAAGCAAGGAGGGTAACGGAAGCAGGCGGTGGAGAAGGAGTGGAAGAGGGAGAGGAGGTGGGGGTGGAGGAGGAGGCGGTGTCGGAAGAGGAGGAAGGCCCGCGGACGTGCAACAAGTTAAGAGGCCGCCGTCGACGTCGCTGCAACCGCCACCGTCCTCGGCACGATGTGACATGGATATCCTAGCCGTAGCCTGCGCTCTCGTAGCGACGGCCCTCTATTGCAACACTCTGCAGGCGGGCTTCGTCTACGATGATCGGTGAGTAGAGGCGATCGATCCTTCGCATCGCCGTCTTTTTCCTCTCGTCTCGATCGCCACTGATGTTTTCGCGTGGACGGGAGGGAAGATCGAGCGGAGTCGATAGAGGGAGAGACGACCCTTTTCGTCGACGGCGCGAGTCACGCGGAAAAGTCGACAACTCCGATCGTCGCTCGGCGCGACGACGAGATCGACGCTTCCATCCGCGCCTTCGTCCACTCCTGTGCGCTTTTCGTTCGAAAACGTTGCCCCCTTCCCCTCGCGGCCTTTTTTCTCTCACCACCCACCATTCCTCCTTTTATTCCGCGCACCTCGACCTACATAGAGGAGGAAGGCGTTCTCGAGCCAAGGATAAAGTAGTTTAATAACGAGATACGAATATGCAGCAGCGAGCTTTTCAGATTTTTACGCGTCTTTCTTTCTTTCTCTCCCCCGTCCGTCCTTTCCTCGTTTTTATTTTTCCTTTCTATATTTGCCGTTCGGAGGTAATTCTCTTCTGTTTTATGGCTGCGACCGAAGAGATTAGAGCGCGAGAGAGAGCCAAGACGGAGATTAATATTACCGGGGCAACGTCTCGTCGTAAGCTTCTTAATCTTAAAGAGCTATCTCGCGAAACTAATATCGACGAGGGGACGTCGGACGATGGATGGACGGTTTTCTCGTTGGAACGCGTAGCGACGACGTATTTGTCCTTTCGAAGCGATACTCCCGCGCGAGTAAGAAGCTCGATAAGTCGCTACGAGTCCAATCGGTTGGCTCCGTTTTGCGAGAACGTTAACGCGTTATCCTATGGCGCTGCCATAGTTGGGGGTGGAAGAAAGCGGAGGTCGCAGCGAGAGTGCGTTAACCTTCTCTCGAAACGCTTTAAACATCGTACGTACTCGGTCGAACCGCTCTCTCGAGGTCCGTCTAGACGCGTTTTAGTAGGATAACGAGGAGCGATCGCTCCCATCGAAGAGATTCGGCCGTTTTGCCCTTTTCGCTCCGTTCTCCTCCCTTCCTTCTTCCGGCGCCTTCTCCTCGGTGCTTCCGAAAATTGGCGCGTCTTTCGCGACCGAGAAGCCGCGGGAGACCCTCGCCCTTCTCGACCCAAAGCCGCCCGACCGACTGGCTTATCCGGGACGAAGGTTTTACCTCGGCGGTGGTTTATTCGCGCGGGACTTTATTGCGCGTGGGAGAAGATCGAGGTAGGAGGAAAGAGAAACGGCGACGTCGCTCGGTTCGCGTTGGTACGTGCTAAAACTCGTAGGATAATAAAGGGCTCGTATTTTACCTCGGCGTGTCGACCGCGATACCCTGGGAAAGAATACGAGACGTATTTATTCGCGTTGCCCTTTTTTATTCCCCACCGCGAGGCAGAAAGAGAGAGAGAGAGAACGACGAACGACGTTGAATTCGACGAGCGAGAAAAGGATATAGGGGACGAAGGAAGAGAGAATTTAAAAGGCGAATATCGTAAGGACGCGAAGAGAGGTATAAAGGAACGCTTCTACCGTAAGATGTCCGTTGGACACGGCGCGAGAGGAGCGAAGAGACGAAAGAGGCTCGATGCGGTTAACGTCGTTTACGCAGCGAGAGACGAGTAAGAAAAGTTGCCGGAGGCTCGTCTCGTTGCAGGCCGCGCGCACGCGTACCGTAATATAATATCGTTTACGGGAGGGAAGGCGCGTCGTTTTCCGTCGGCGAAGAACGCATAGCGGCGCGTTACTACCGTATTTCAAGCCACGATCCAAGGGTAACTCCTGGATGGAGGTTGGAGGTTGCTCGTTTGGCTCCGACCAGCCGCGCTGGACGAGAGCGGTCCTTCGCTCCTACCAGTCGCGAAATGGATCTGGAAAGAGGGCGGAAATCCGCTCGTTGAGCCGCGACCTCGTTGTCAGTCGCGCGTTCGACAATGCGCCTTTATACGGCCGTCGTCGTTTCCTCCCTCCCTCCCTCCTACCTGCCTGCCTGCCTGCCTGCCTGCCTGCTCGCGTATCCCCGTTCTCCCAGGCACCTCGCTCCAATTCGTCCGCTCGCGAGAGACGAGAGAATCGACGGACGAGACGCGCCATTATAAATCTACCATATCATCGTTCCTCCCGTTCGCGCGTGCTTGCGTCGTCCGACGGGCAATCACGAGAGGACGCACCGGCACGAAAAGTTTCGAAGGGAAGATCGTTGTCTTTTTCCCGTTATCGGAGCTCCGCGAGCGTCTACGCGCTGGTAAATCCAAGGGAGAACGGTATCGAGCTCGCGTATTTTCCAGACGTTTCGGAGTTTCCTCGAAACTAATCCTCTTCGCAAAAATGATCTCGATATCTCGATAAATCGCGAGAGCGGCTCCTACCTTTACGATCGCCGGTAAAACACCCGACGTCTTCGTCGATGCACGAGCCGCGTAACTCTCGTCGAACGTCTCGGTTACGATGCATCTCGTTGCGGGCGCCGGATCGATCGTCCTTTTACGGGGGGCCTCGACTACGCGAGGGGGGCGCGAGCGCGGAAGCGTCTTTCCTTTCGATCGAAAAATATTGGCGGGCCTTCGAAGTCGTACCGAAGGGGCCGACGAAAGCTAGAAGACTATCCACCCTCGTCGCTTCCTCGACCTCTCCCCGGCGGCCCCTCGCCCGCCTACCGCCGAGATAAAGGGTGCATTCTTTCTTATCGTCTCCCGGCAGAAACTTCCCGTTGGAAAGAGCGCTGTTTCGTTGTTGCTCGCCTTCCGACGAAACGACCACCACCACCACCACCCTCGCCGCTTTCTTCCATCTTGTCTCGTTCGTCCAGCCGTGATTCCTTCGGGCTGCGCGCGATCAACTTTCAGCGGCGAGGAAGAATCGCCCGAAATAGCAAATCCTCGGAACTTAAGCGGTGGATTATCTTGCGACGCGTATAGCGCCAAACGGAGAGGAGCTTCGCCTCCGTACCGATCGCGTATCGATATCGAGTTTAACAGCGTTTTAAACGTCGACGAAATCACGTTCGTCTGGAGTAGTAGTCTGGCTTTATCGAAAGACGAGGAAAAGGGCGGCGGTGTACGCGTTCGCTTGATATCCAGGCCGAGAAAGTAGGACGCCTCCGGGCGCTGTAATGGCGCGATACTTTGCCGAGAGTCTCCTCTCGCGTACCCCGTCGATCGAGACGCTCTCGGTAGGTGCGAAATCGATGCTGCCGCCGCTGGTAACGCCGGTACGTGCTCGCGCAAAAAACTCGTCGGATGGAAGGAAGGAAGGAAGGAAGGGAGAGAGTCGCGAAGGATACCCACGAACGAGAGGAACGACGTTACGCTCCTCCTCGATGCGCGCACCGACCAACCGGCGGTTTTTCCATTTTCTTCGTCCTATCCGGAGTCTGCCATCATTCGTATTCGATCTTTCTCCTTCGATCGACGTCTTCTCCATTCCGTTGGGTCCGCGAGTAAAATTCCGATTTCGCCAATCGATACGTCGCAAGTCGATTATTCGAGCGGAGCGAGTACAATTGGCTCGGAATCGGGAATGGAAGCGACGGCCTGTACCGCCGCGATAACACGATTCCGCGAGTTTCCACGCACCACCACCGTCGTCGTCGTCGCTCTGGATATCGAGTCGACTAGTCGAGTTTAATAGCGACGTCGAGATCGCGCGAAAAATCGTAGAAGGAATGGATTTATGGTAAAGAGGAGTTTCACAGCAGTCGTTTCGTAGGACGCGCTGGAGGGTGAGAAACTCGTCGAGGTCGCCGACATTTTCGCCGAAGGACGGAGCGGCGGATTAAATACTCGCGAAATGTGACGATTTAAGCCCGCCTAAGTTCATAATCCTGGATAATGTACGTCGCGATCGATACGAGGATGCTTCGTTGGCGCGTCTCGCGAAATTCGCGAGATGCGCGAGACGCTCTTTCGCCACGAAACGTTCTTCTCTTTGCGCGTCTCTTTCCGTTACCCGTTCCACGCAAAAAGCGTGGAAAATAACGCGATCGGCCACGCGTCGGTACGAGCCAATTTAACATTCGTTCGCTTTCCCAGCAATTTTTCCATCGATCCATCCCCTCGCCCCCGTAGCGATTTATGGTTCGACCACTCGACTCGCTTTCCTCCTTCTCTTCTTCCACCACCCCGTGGAAGAGAGACGATTAAATTTAGGACGTCCCGTGGATACGGCGAAGAGAGTGGGGCCGTGCGACGTCGAAGGAGGAGGAAAAAGCGACGTTCGCGAGACATTTCGTACATAGAACTCCGGGTGGCACGACGGCCGGGAAATTACACGGAATTAACACGGAGGATTGTTTGTAATAAAGATTAATAGCGGGGCTTTGTAACGACTGCGTTTGATACCACCCGCGCGGTGGCTCTCGCCCATGCCCTCGCCCACCCTTCTCCTCTCTCTCTCTCTCGCAGCGCTCACCACGACGAACGTTGTTTGTGTAATCAACGGAACGAACGGAGAGCCTCTGCCGCGTACCAGGGAGGGAACCACCACTCTTGTAGCGTGTAATTTGTAATTCTGCACGCTGCATTATTTTCCGCTCTGCCGCTTCCTCGCTTTCCACCCTTCTGCATTGTCCTTCTCGTCCCATCGTTCCGTCTCTCCTTACTTCTCGTTCGCGTTACGATTCACGCCGACGGCATACTCGCGACCAAAAATCCACGTTCGATCCGCGTCTGCGAAATCATCCTTCCGACTGAACGATCGATCCGAGACGACGGAGACGACAAGTTCCGTCCTGGAAATTCTCCGAGCCA
The DNA here is from genome assembly GCA_025433975.1 of Liostenogaster flavolineata. Lineage (NCBI taxonomy): Eukaryota > Metazoa > Arthropoda > Insecta > Hymenoptera > Vespidae > Liostenogaster > Liostenogaster flavolineata. The sequence continues at coordinate 59,318 of JAITYT010000301.1, forward strand.
CGCAAATTATGCGACCGATTTGGATTCTTACCAGGCGTTGCATTCGTATCCATATGCATGTTTCTCTCCGAGCTGGGAAAAAGAAGGAAGGAGAGAAAAAGGGAAATTCTCTCGTGGCGACGTCGTCGTCGAGGTATCGATATTAATAACGTAATCGGCGACGGTAGAGAATTAGGAAGGGTGTCACGTCGCAGGGTAGCGCGGGCCGTTAGGTAGGTCGAGACGGCGGCCATGCCAACGGCGAAGATAATTAAACCTTGAGCCACGGCGTTCCCAGGAAGACATCGACGTCGTCTCCGTTACCTACGCGTTACCGTGCTCCGAATGAGAATCCAAGATGGAAGGGTGTCTCGACGGGGATAAAAAGAAGCCGACGTTAATAACGTCACTGGCTTTACCCCTTTTCGGATGTCACCGAGGCTGTTTGATATGCGAGCGGTGAATAGCTTCCCCGAGGCTGGCTTCTCCCTCTCCCTCCGACTCTCTCCATCAACGAATGCTCGATACGACGACGAGCGTGCGACGATAGTCTCTCGCTCCGCTACGACAGGTAGGAGAAAAGAGGTCGACGTTGATAAGGTCGGTGCGCTTTCTTCGACCCTTTCGACCCTCCATGACGTTTCTCCCTGCGCCGAATTACAAAATTGCATCGACGTCTAAAGGGGATTTCATCGGAAAGTCGGTTCGTTCTTACGAAAGACGACGTTCGGAGTGTCCGACGACGACGCCAACGGATGACGTTGCGGATACGGTTGCTGCAACTTCAACTCCAAATAAATCGATACTCCGCCGTGAAAGCCGCCGTTATTATTATTAATGACTACGGCGCGGTAGGAGCGGATGGCACACGGCTAACCGGATATTAGGTACGCGACGTGTAAAATTACGGAATAGTTTGGCAAACATGCTGGCAGTTATGCGTAAGTGGTGTCATTATCATTTTAGCGTAATTACCGTTCGTGTGTAATTACCGGTGGTATTCATCGCGGAGCGATGCATTGTTTACCTGCCCTGCCAAACGCTCGTCGATCGAAGGAGGAGATAACTTTCCTAATTTCGCCATTCCATTCTCCGCGTCTTATCCTCGTCTTTGGCCACGCATCCAACTCGGTCCGACGGACAAACGGCGAGGTCGTCCTTTCGTCGCTCCTTTCGACCGAACGAACGTCCGTTGTCCCTTTCCCTTATCTATCCGCTCGCGGCGCTACAAATATTTATCGTCTCTCTCCTCTTTCAAAATTTCCTCCGACGTCCTATCGAGTCTCTTTCAGCCAAGAAGGCGCTCCTCCTCGTCTCGTCCCCTGCTTTTATCGGTCGCAGTTGCCAAAGAGCGTCTGGAGGCGCGCGAGGACGGACGACGCTCGTGCATTCGTAGGCGGCGGGGGTGCCACGGAGCCATCGAAGCGATAATCTTGATTTACTCTCGTAAGATGGATGTTCCAGTGGCGATTCGATAGCTCGCGGTCCTGTACGACGACGTCCTTTCGAGCGCGACACGATGTATCGAGTTTAATTTAAATTCGACCTTCGTCTTTCCCTACTCTCTACTCGGAGGAACTGTTTTTACGGTACTACGAGTATCGAGCGATCGATTCTCGATAATTTCGTCCGGTAGAAGAGAAAGAAAGAGATGGCGATTAAAACTTAGCCTTCTGCCGGATAATTCGGTAGAAGGATGCATTCGTCGCGTCGGCCTTTTATTTCCCTCCCGCTGCAAGATAGCAGCGAGTTTCTCGGTAAGCTCCTTTGGCACGCGTGCTCGAGAATTACGGGACGAAAGTGAAATACACCTGCCGCGCGACGAGCTTTCGCAGATTCCCCTTCGAAAGGAGCGAGAGAAAGGAGCGGGAGGAAGGATTTATCGCGTCTTAAGACTGCCTGCTACTTTATGACGATCTTCTTAATGTTTGCACCGTAAATTGGGTGGCTCGGGACGGTAAGAGGCGCTCGAGAAACGGACCTTGCGCGTGACTCGTCTCGCTCCAAGATTTATTTTCAAGCGGAATAATAGGAGGAAGAGCGTTTTCGGAAAGCACGCTCGTCGAAGCATAGCGTCGAAGCAACGCGATACGACGTGTTAGCAGTCGTCGTCGCCTTGAATTATCGCCGTCTCCGAGTGTGGATCGTAAATTTGCATAGTATAGCCGTCCGTAGGTAGGTAGTAGGAGACGGCGGTGCAACGCGCGGCGAGCCGCCACGAATCTCCGAAGGAGTATAACCGTCGAAACCGGGAGGAATTTATTTTTCCTATCGTATTCGCGTTCGTTAAGGGTACTACGATCGATGCGTTTCCAATCGACCAGATATCACGACTTTTGTATTTCTTTCGCGTTCGCGCGTTGCCGCGTGCAAAGTTTTTTAATATCCATCGTCCCAGTTTGGTGGAAATAAGAAGAAGAAATTAGCTCGGCGCTAAGGAGAAATTCGTTTATCGTCGAGTTCTCGCGGTGGCAATTTATTCGAAGCTCCGTTAACATTCGGACTCACGAAGGACCTCTAGGAACGAATCGTACGTATAATTATGCGATATTAATTTTCCCTTTTTTCCGCTTTTCGCGGAATTTATATTACGCGCGTTTCGTTACTCTTCCTCGGAGGGTGTCGACTTATTATTTTCGACTCCCTAACGCCTGGCAAACGTTTGCGTAGCGACGTCAGCCGTGAATAGCCAAACGTTTCCGAGATAAAGGGAAAAGGGGGAGAGAGAGGGAGAGAACACGCGTTATCAACGATAAGACGCTCGCGTCGCCAACTACCGCGTCTAAGAAGTCGCAGGCCAGAGAGATAACGTAATCCACCGAAAATTCCTCGTCGGGCAATCGCGCCCATTTAAGCCACCTTCTTTCATAAATCGCGCCAATTCCGGACGAGTCGCGAACTTGCTGCATTGCACGGTAAAATATGTTATATCGTATACCGTCGGAGCTAGTCGCGATGGAGAAACGGAGAAAGCGGTAGTTCTCCGTTATCCCTCGGCGGTCTCTCTGTCCCCCCCTTCCTCGCTGTATGCTCGCGCGGTATCGGGGAAGCCGGGGGAATAGCATTTGCAATGTAAATTTCGCACGTTTCCCGGACAGACACTTTCTCCACGGCGGCGGCGCCGCGGGCTTCGGACGAACGTGTGCACGGACCGACGCCCGGCGTCGTCGCCACCCTCCATTTCACGGAGTCAATGCAATATCGACGAACAAATATATAAACATTCGCGGGCCGTCACGGCGCGCCACGCGCGCGCCAGGACGCATCGAAATGCCGAGACGAAAGAAAGCCCGTAACCGGATCTGCATACAATTTGTTCGATGTATTCTACCTTGGCGTGAGATCGAGGTGCCTGACGGAGGCGCAATGTTTTCCCAATATATCGTGGGCTGCCTTTATCCTACGACCATCCGTCGGACGTTTCCAACCTTCCGTTTAAACTTACGATGAATTATTCCGGTCTCGATATTCCGTGAACTCTCTCTCTCTCGCTCGATACTTTGCTCGCGGTTTCGAATTCGACGCGGCAGGGCGGACCAGCCAATTTTGACTTTGGCATACCCACTCGTCCTTTCGTTTTATTCTTACGCGATACGAGAAAACTCGAATGAACGTTCGTTTCCGTGTCAACGTCATCTCCGTAGAAACGATGCGACAAGCGACGCGACGGAGCGGTCAAGTTCACCGAAACGTACACTCCAACGTATTGTCGGTGGTTCGTCGTTATATTTAATCGGTTATCTTTAGGACGATGCCATCGGGCGGAAATTCGACGATCGTTTTCGCGGATTAAGACGTTTCCTATCGTCGTGCCTGCGCGTTCGCGAACGCCTCCGTAATAACGGATTAAAAGGAGAGAACGTAAAATCCGTGGAGTAAGGTAATAAAAGGTCGTATAGGCATGGCGGAAAAATGAAAAGTCTAATCGGATATCGGTTTAACGTTCGGACCAAATGGCGGCGTCTCCCTGGCCGTTACCTTTTCGCTACTTTGCCTCGAAAGCTCGAGTTACGGAGATAGCGAATACCGAGTGGAAAAGTCGTCTCTCGTTTTACGCGGGTCGATTCGCGGAAGGATATTATCAGCGAGCAACGCGACGCTCCGATAAAGGAAGGCGAGAGCCTCGCGCGGAAATTGATGGATCTCGCGACGCGACGCGACGCGATCGTGTCGACCAACGAGATACTCCCAACTTCCCCGTCCGTTTCGAGCTCGACTTTTAACGAGTCTCGTTGAAAATCACCTTCCGAAATCGATCGACGCGAGGAACGCGACACAGCGTTCGGTTTACCGGTAATCGGAGCGGTCCAACGGAACCAAGTCCCTCGGGTTTAGCCGCGCGAGCGAGCGTTCGCCGATGTCGAGACTTTTTCTCGGATTCGAACGAGGCCGCCGTGTCCGCGCGCAAAGGGAATCACGGTTTATAATTCATCGTCGTTCGGCTTGCCGGTCGATCAATTTTGCAAAGGAGGAGAGAGTCAATGGCAGTCGCGAAGCTGCTAGCCGATTCGAAGGACGTTTCGGAGGAGAGGAATGGAGGATAAGAGGAAGTCTCGGAGAAAGAAAGAGAACCATATTCGTGCTCCATGTTCGTGCGAGCCTTTACGTCCTTCCTTTCTGCCTTCGTTTTCGCAATTTCGCTCTTCCCTTTCGGCCGAAGGCGCAACGGTAACTTCGCGGTAGGCGACCGTGACAGCCTCCTCGTCGCCGTGACGAACGCGCGTCAGCCCGGACGCGAACGCGCTACGATCGATAGTCCCGGGACGTCGTACGTCGATTTATCACTCGATATATTTATTCTTCGCGTCGTTAATCACTCTCGTGGTCGCGGAACCGCGATTTTCACAACGAGGTACGATCGCGAGTTCTACGCGGTGAATGGAGATAGACGAATTTCTATGGATTCGGGCCGACGTTGTCGCGTTCGACGAATTTATTAACAGGCACGGAATGGCGAAACGTAGGAGGTTGGTAGGTAGGTGCGTCGCGAACGCGCGACCTTACGTTTCGCGTTGGGTGTGCTAACCGCACTGTACGTAAGCGGGGGGAGGAGGTGTCGCTCGCGATAAAGCGTTCGCGTACCAAAGCCGTTCGACATGGAGCGCGCGTTGCCGTAATTTACTTGGTGCGTCGATAACGAAATCTATTTTGGAAATCCATTATCGTGCGAAGCACTTTATAAAATATTCAATCGATCGGCATTAATGGCAGTCGGTGCGCTTCCATCGCCCAGAAGATTATTTCGAACGACTCGACGTCGAACTCCCGAGATTTGCCCTCCAAAAGAATATCCGTTCGAACTCTCGTTCGTCGTCGTAGGCGCTTAATCGAAAATTATTGTCTTATTTTACTTTCTCGTACGGATGGCGTCCGATTAGGCGCGAAGGTGTAAGATGCCCTCGAGCGATGATCGAAATTTATTTGGGGAACCATTAGCTCGCGGTACGCTGCATCGCAGGATAAATCACGCGATTACGCGACACCACTACCGGAGGCTGCATCAGCGGCGAGCCTAAGGCTCTTAAGGTCTAAGGCGAGCGAAATTTATTCCGCTCCTTAATTTGCATCTACTCGCGTCGTTCCATTCGCTTTTCCACCGATTAGAAGGAGGTTATGCGCTAATGCGTATATGCGTTTAAAATGCGTTCAATCGTCGAATTCGAGATCACGAATTTCTTTCTTTGCGAACGATACAACCGCTCTCTCTTTCTCTCTCTCTCTCTCTCTCTCTTTTCATTAGATAAAAACGTGGAGCGCGGATTCGCGGGTAACGTCGATCGATCATCGACGGCTCGATGCTTTTCATCTCGTTCGTACCCGGCGATATCGATGTAAAACTCGCTCCATCGAGCAGACGGAACGGAATCTTTCGATATTCGAAAGAAAATACGGAACGGCGATGCGCGTACATCTCGTTATTAACGCGAATGGAAGGCGGACGTACGATCCCGCGAGGAACGAACTTCCCTCTCCCGATAATTAACGGCCGTGGTACGCCATCGACTAATCGACGAGCCACCGTCCAATCGTATCCGTCACCGATGCAATAATCTCTCGTCGGATCGATCGAGTGGACCGATCAGCCGCCGCGAATCAAAGGGATAAAGGGGGAAGAAGCCCGAAAAAAGAGACCTTTCCTGGATCCCTCGAAGCCGAACGAAAGCCGCTGGAATATGGCAAAGGTCGACGATCGTTACCAGTTTTTCACGACTTTGTTAACGTCGAAGGCGACGAGGGTGGCGCAGAGAGAGAGAGAGAAGAGATTTCAATCGCGCGGAAGATCGATTCGAATATCGACGGATCCGAAGTGGCCGAAAATAACGAAGGGAGTAAGGGCCGAGAGGAGGAAAATAGGAAGGGTTGTACGCGCGACGTCATCGCGATTGGAAAAAATGAAATATTTCGCGCACCTTCCGTTCGACTTTGTCGCAAAGGAATTTTAAATGAGAATCACCGTGCAAAAAAAAGGGAGGGTTACGAGCGAAAAATGAGGTTACTCGTGGTAAGCTCGCTCCGCAAAGGAAGCAAGATCGAGTTCGGTTTTCATCGATCTCCTTTCGAATTCCGCGAGGTAAAAGAAGGGTGAAAAAAAAAGAGAGAAAGGGAACGATCCTTCAAATGGAAATCGCGCGCGCACCTTTTCCAGATCCCTTTCAACGTCATTTCTGCTATTTCGCAAAAATCGCGACGGTGGAAGTAATTTCGCAGGAAAAGGTCTTTCGACGCACCCGTGGAAGCCGTTGAAAAGACTCGCGTAAAACGGTTAACGAATCCCTTGGAAAACATTTTTTAGCGCGATATTACGTCCCGCTGCTTAAGCGCGAGGGACCTTCCTCGCTAATCGATCGCGACTGCCTCCATCGAAATCTTCTCTTCTTCTTTTTCCCTTTCGAAGGAGACGGAGAGGGTGAAACGGAGAAAGAGAGAGAGAGAGGAGACGGGCCATTATCTCCTAGACGAATTAAAACTTTAATCCCTCGTCGTCGGCTCTTTCTTTTCTGGCGGACAAAACGGTCCTTTTGTCGGACGATGTTCGAACAATAGGCGCGGATGCAGATCGACGTCAAAACCGTGTTGATAGCCCGAGGATACGTCTGCCTGTCTGCCTTCTCTTCTTTCTTTAATTCCTTTCGCCTCTCTCTCTCTCTCTCTCTTCGTTTTCCTCTCTCCGTCGTCGCACACGCGCACGGTCGTTCGAACGCGCTCGAGGAAGGACGCGGAGAGACCCGGGAGGAACGAACGGACACGACGAAACGTATATCCACGGAAACAGTGCCACCCTCCACCGGGAGGGACGAGAGGAGAGGGTAGGATGTCGAAGGACGGGGAGAAAACGAGAGTCTGGAACGCACACTCGCGTCTTTCGACTCTACGCGACCCGGTTTGCCATCCACCCCCGGCTAAATCCAACTTCATTGCGGCCATCCGGAGCCCTCCGAAGCCCTCCGCCTTCCTTCCTTCTCTTCGGGAATATCATTGAACGCCTCTAGAAATCTGGAACGCACGCTCGTCCCTTTTCTCCCTCTCTCTCTCTCTCTCCGTCGCTCCTTTTCTCACGTTTTCCTCGGCTCCATCCTTTCGAATTAAAACGTCGAGAGATTCGTCGGCGACGAATCGCGCGACTGCTCTCTCGGTATCGGCGCGAAACAAAGGAGATCTCGTTTGGAATTCGGCTCGTTCCGTGTTCGATGGAAGAATCGTAGTTTGCCGAGGATAATGGACGCGAACGTCGAGTTCCGAAAGGAACGTTAGTCGCACGCGCCGGTTGCGCATAAACCAAACGGCTCCTTTGCATTGGCTTATGTAAAGCGCCGAGCGTTCGTTGCACGCTCGTAATATCCGCCAATCGATTTGTATAATTTCGATTGGCCGCGCTTTTGCCGGCCGATGAGAGAATCGTTTATCGCGCGGGGAAGGCGCGTAAGCGGGATAGGCAGAGAGACGGATCTCGTTAGGATGGATTCGTCGTCGTTTGACTTCTCGGTGGATCGGCTCTCGCGAAATCCTCCATCGTCGGCGGAAATAAACGGCCAAGCCGTAATCCTCTCGGTGGCGCGTCGTCGATACCGCGTTTGGATGGCGATCGTCTTTGGCGAGAAACGCCTCGTCTCGCCGATTCCGGCAGATTCCGCTTAATTACGCGATCTCTCGTCCAGAGCGTTTTACTTTAGGCTTAGCCGATCGTGACTCCCTCGGAGAGACCGAGACCGAGAGAAAATCCGATTGGACCGGCAGCTAATTTCGAAAGGGAATATCGCAAGGCGCGCCAGCGGCCTCGAGATTAAAGGATCCGACTCCTTTCCGTTTCCTCGCGTCTTGTCGAAACATTCCTTACCCGAGTGGCCTTCGGGATCGCTAATCGTGTTTAAGAATAAACTTTGCGATCCTCGTGCTCCCGACGGTGCGACGTTCGAGCGAGAATACATTAGCATGATTACTTTTGTGTACCGAATGCCAGGCAGCTGCGACGCGTACCCAACACTCGTCTCTATCGCTCTCCGCTTTTCCGAAGCTAAGCGCGTATTTTTTTTACGCTTATAGCGTTTTTCCAAAGCCGAAAGACGATATAATCGCTAGGCCGCCCTTGTCCGATCTTTACTTATGCCTCCGCGCCGTCCGACTGCTCCACCACCACCGATAACAACGACTCTCTTAATCTCCATTGTAGCTAATGGATCGTGATACGAGGAAGGGGGCAAAAGGTTTTCGGAGCTAGCGATGCGCGAATTAAAGTTACGACGCGCCTCGATGCGCGATGACAAAGTAGATAAAGAGCCAGGCTCCGACGTTATTTTCATAAAGTAGGATCGATATCGAGCGTTTCCTCGTCGCCGCCTTTCTTCCGCTTCTTCTTCCGCTTGCCCGTCGACAACGACGAACGCCCGAACCACCGCGTCGTTCAAAGGCGAGTCTCAAAGGCTCGAGGACTCGCCAATGGCTCGCTTTCGACTTATCGCCTGGATGTACGAACCTGTCCCCTCGCCTTCTCAGGACGCCCTCCTTCCGCCTTTTCTTCTACTTTTCCCTCTACTTTTCTCCCCCTCTCCGTCCGTCCGATTGGCCTTCTTCGTCGAGGGCCCTTCGTCCGACCGCGCGAAACTTTCGAACCCGTCGAACCTTTTATCCTGAGGTTGGACTTCTCGGTCCAGCCGGAAGTTCGCGGGGATAAAGCTCGCTAATAAACTGAAAAGTCGAAACGGCGAAAGTCGGACGCGCGCTAGCGCGATTAACGAGCGCGTCCAATAAATGCGATTCGAAGCGACGGCGGAGCCAGCGAACGGATGGGAGAAGGAGAGTAACGCAACGGTCGGAAGATCGATCGAGCGAGCTCCTAAGGGAGAAAGAAAGAAGAGGACGAGAAAGACAAGGAGGATCTCGTCGGAGAAAGGTGCTTCTTCCTCGCGAAGCGTGCCAGCCAGCAGCTGAGAATAAATTGGAACGTCGTCGAAGGTGGCGACCGAAGAAGAAGGGAAGCTAGGGAGGGAAGGCCACCGTAGGGTGGAGAGACGCGGCTCCTTGCCTTTCTTCTCTGCTACCTACTACTGTCCTTCGACTCCGTGTTTTCGTCGGTGGAGTGATTTTTTTCGCGACTGCCGAGAGACGAGAGAGGTTCGTCAAGGGTTAACGATCGAACGTCGAGAGGGTGTCCGAGTCCGTCGATGACGAGGCGGCTCCGCGTAGCTCGACTTTCACGCTGGCAATTTTTTCCTCCGCTGGAGTACGCGCCGCGCGCTGGCAAGTATTTAGCGCTTATCGTTTATCTTGGCCGGTTGGCTCGCTTCTCTCTTCGAATTTAAAATGGCGAATTCGTAGCTCCCTCGTTCCCCTCGGATGGGAAACGAGATATATCGGAGGACACCACCTCGGTCGATGTTATTTCACGCGCGATTATTCCCTCGGTGTTTCTCTCCTCCGTTTCTCCTCGTAATCCCATAATACGCGGAGAAACGTCGCAAACCGTGCCAGACTCTCGCGGATGTATTTTAGATGTTTTCCATCTTACGCGCCTCGGTATTATCCACCTAACGGAGTATACCTGAGTTTGCGCTTTGTCGACCATCGTTCCAAAGCGATTCTCTCTTTCTCTCTCTCTCTCTCTCTCTCTCTCTCTCTCTCTCTCTCTCTCTCTCTTC
>JAITYT010000301.1:95889-107254 GCA_025433975.1 Liostenogaster flavolineata
TGCGACCGCGTCGACCGACCAGACGCAGCGAAGTAACTGCGTTTCTTGTCGACGACGATAAATATTTTTTGTCACCGAATGCTTCTTCGATACATCGGCTAACTATGCATAAACTATATATAATTATATATAAATCGTGACATAGTTTCGTAGGATGTATTTTAAAAGAAAGCATGGCGTATCGACCGGCGTCGTAATTTACACATTGATATCGACGATAGCGTTCCTTCGACTAGATCGTCCTTCGCAGGCTACTTCCTCGAATACAACAAAATATAGAGAAGAAGTTATTGGTTTATCGATTACAACTTTCTTTCAAATCGTTTAAATAATAAACGAATCTGTTACCGAACGATAGTCTTTATCGAAATAAGCAACTTTTGTTAAAAATCAAGTTCTTTGTCCGATACAGTTTGTACGCCAATCCGACCGATAAACGATGCAGAATTTTTCTTTTCGAGAGATTTAGAGATCGTTCGATTCACCGTTGTAGACGTTACGTTCGTTGTTCGTCATTTTTTGTTATCACGGCTCTCCCGAAGATCGCGCAGGCATCTTTGACGTATTTAGAGCAGTATATCGTATACGTTACGCGAATCACAACCGAATCACACAATAATAACCGAATCACAACAGCCTCCGTATCTCGCCGAGTACATGTTTTGTGCCGCCGCTATAAATAACAATTTTTTAATTAACGAAACCGATCTGTACTTATTACTTTCAACGGAATACTTCGTTCACGAGGTTTTAGTAGCAGTCGATAAGCTTCGACTGCGTACAGCGATATACGACACGACTGTTTCAATTATTAATTATATCGAGCTTTTTCTACGTTCGGCGTTTTTTCGTAGGACGGAGTTAGGACTTTGTTTTCGCTCGTCGAATGTTTTTACCGCTACTGGAATATGGACACGCGATTTTTCAAAATAATTCCACGATCGAGTTTATTGTTGTTGCTCTTCGCGAGATACGAACCATCGTAAAATAATTCGTACCTTATTTCGAGCGAAATAGAAAAAATCAATCGGGTTATAACCAGCACCGCGTTCGGGCCAGATTTATCAGAAACGTTCGAACGTCATCCCAACGGCGATACAGACGGCACGACAAAATAATCGACTCGCGAAAAAACTGCGTACACGCGATAACCGCGTTCCGATGGAAATATATCGTAGGACATAACGATAGTTATTGAAGTCGATCGATCGAGGAACAAGGATGGAATCTTTCCTATGAAAGTCGCGGGTACGGAGCTAGACGATTCGTATCGACCGTTTGCGAGTCTCGAACGCTTAACGAAACGAATTTCTCGGATACCACGACGCGTCTTCCTCCTTCCTCGGAATTAGGAAAAAATCGGAAGAAACGTTCGCTATTCCGATGGTCGCTCGCGACAGCGACACTCGCGCCTCCATTTAAGAAGAGATTTCGGAAAGATCGTATCCGTCTCCCCGACTTACGTAGACCATCGTCGTCCTTTTAAACGAAACGTACGAGGCGAGCTCCTTTCATCGTTGCGCACAAATCACGTCGGAGGACGAACGCGCGCAGGCGATAGGAAAGATCGCGCTCCGAGATGGAAGAAACTCTCGGTGGCGTACCGCCTCTCTTAAAATCTGGAGAGATATCCCTCTTCGAGCTGGAGCTCGTTCGCCGTAACGTATCGCCGGCTCTGGCAACCGCATCGCAATCTTCGAAAACAGCGCCGTCCAAAAAGGGAGGAGGAAGCGAGCGGATCGAGAAAACTCGTACGCGGGACGAGTGATCTCGCCGTGTCGACCGAAATTCAATGGAACGTTCCTTTCCTTCCTTCCTTTCTTCCTTCCGCCCTTCTCGCTCCATCCGTCACGCGGCACAGCTTTTCCTAGGGTCGATCTCGTCGATCGGTCAAGAGCTCGCCGTCGAGTTCTTCGATCGAGGAGAAGGACGACCGTCGACGCGTGCTTCGATTTGTCCGCTCGATCGAACGGCTTTCGAAGGTATAGATATTGCCGCTACTCTTCTCCGCCCCTCTCCAGCCCTCCTAAAACCCATTTTTGACGAGCGAAAATTCTCGAGATTTTTCCTTTCGTAGGCGACCGTTTCCCCTCTTCGTCCCGTTTCTCGAAGGAACGAGAAGAGAGGCTTCGCGTCGTTTCGCGAGTCGTCGCTTACTCGATGAACGATCACTTGCGCTCGCTATCCGAAATCGCGCGAAACGTTTACGATCTCTTCGAGTCCGCGGAAACGACGCTTAGCAACGGCCTTCTTAATTTATGGCGCCACGCGACCGTTGCATCTTTATCGGCTTGCTTCACGGCGAGCGTACGCTACGCGTTAATCTGCGATCTCTCGCGTCGGAACGACGCGAAATAACCGAGTCGCGCAGGGTGTTAACAACCGCGAGGTCGACGTTGCGTCGTCGAGAGTGTAGCGGCAGCCTCTCGGCTGGATGAAAGAGATTTTTATGCGAGACGCGCCTCTCCGTTATTAATCTTCGAGGAAAGTCGGCTGGTGAAGATGGAGCAACCGAGAATTCGGTGAGTCCGAGTGCCGCCCGAAGGGCCCAAGCAGGAGAGACAGTCAGTCTCTTTCTCTCTCTCGTCAATGTCGTCGCCATCAGCGTCACGTCGTCGCTCCAATTTTTCCACTTTCAACGATTTTTCTCTCTCTCTCTCTCTTCTCGTCTTCCCTCGAGCCTTTTCCTCCGCCTTTCCTCCTAGCTCTCACCGAGACCTCTACGCGAATCGAATTCGTTACAGGGCGATGTTCGGTAGCTACGTGCCGTCCGCGCGCGATCCTTTGCTTTCCAGGATTTATATCGCGAGAGTTTTTCTTGGCCGATGTCGTTGGCGAATCGATGGTTGGTCGCGTTCGATTAGACAGAGCCGATTTCGAACGCGTTTTGGATCATCTCCGGATTGGAATGGAGGAGCTAACGGATAGCGAGACGGCCACCACCGATTCGATCGACGACGTCGTCGGTGGACGTTGACGAATTCGCGCGATTCCCCTTTGAAAAAGAGCGTCGTAAAGTTCGGAACGCGACACGAATACGTCGCGTCGTCGACGTATCGCTTCGTTCGGACAATGGCAATTTTCCGCGCGCTGATCGCGCTCCTGAATTCTCCGACGCGCGCGTCCGGACGATCGGAGAGAGAAGATCGACGAGACGCGCTCGGACCGATCGGAACGCGAAGTCGCTTTCGCCATTCTCCGACGAATACCTACCAAGAGACGACAAAGGGACCGGATGAACTCTCTCCGATACGACGAAAGTAACCGACTCCCCCTTCGAGAACGAGAGATCAAGGTCAGGCGATGCATCGATTCGTCGCGATGCGTTTCGGAAACAACTAAAACGGGCGATAGCGATCGATAGGATGAAAATAATGTCCCGAAGCGCTCGGGGACGTTTCTCTTCTTTTCGACGTTCGGTTGTAATACATCGTCGCGACGAATCGTTTTAATTTTCTGCAATTACGACTAAACGTACGTTTATTCTTTCGATCGTATGAACGAGGCGAAATACGCGGCGTCGCACACAGAGGGGAAAAATCTTAGAAAAATGGAAACGCGCGCGAATAATTGGCCAGATTCGAAAGTCGGCCGAGATTCTTCGAATGCACCTTCTCTCCTCTAAGAAAGAGTCGATTTCGCGAACGCTTGGAGAATAATAAAAAGCGAAACGGGGGACGAAAAGGATAATACGAGGTTGCCTCGACGTTCCTTCGATCGCTTTGGCCCAACGACGGCGCGCGGTACGCGTCGTAGTACTCTTTTCCAGCCATTTCGCTCGCGTCCATCGATTCCATCTCGGCGCAATATATTTTTAGCTTATTTCGTCGTTGGAATTAATCGAATCCGAATGGCCGAAGATAAAACGCATTAGCGAGAGCCGCGATGCAGCCGTAGCGGCGAAAATTATGTAACGGCGGTATTTAAACGAGCCATTCCGTTCTCACGGTCCCTCGGTCAAGCGTACGTACGTTCGTTCGTTTGCATTTAATCATTCTCGCTGTTTCGCTTCGCGCCTGGCGTCGAGAAGCGCTTTGCTCCTTCTAATCGTTCGTGTTGTTCTTCGCGCATCGTCGAAAACACTCCGAGTCTTTATTCGCTTTTAACGAAGAAGAAGAAGAACCCCCTTTCCATCGGACGCGAGATCAAATATCAATCCAATTTTTATTTCATCCGTGTTTTCGAGCTTTCTTGGCATCGAGCACCACCCGATCGCACTCGCGTCGCTTCTCGAATTAATATAATATATTCGTCGTACGCGTCGCGAGTGTCGTTCCTCCGTCGGATAAATTTTACATCGACCTTTCCGATTTCCGCTCGCTCTCTGCGATAACCCGTCGAACATATTTTACGCGGAATATTTGCCATTTATTTCGCCACTCTTCGTCGTCCGTCGTAAAGCATCGAAGATCGGTGAAACGCGTCGAACGATTCCACACGGAGAGTAGTCGGTCGTCCTTTAATTCGACTTTACCCCTCTCCCGTACCGCGTTTTTAAAGAAAAACGAACTAAAAAATAATCTCGAAATAGGGTTCGTCGCTTTTTTCTTCTTCGACGAATAAATTCGACGCTTCGTCGGATGTTCGACGTTAGGGAGATTTTCTTTGCAAAGAGAAAGAAGAGAGGTCGATCGAAGGCGAGAGCGGATCGTCGAAGGAGACGAACGAAAATTACTCGTATTGCCCCTCGACTACGGTATCCGAAAAACGCGTATGAAATTCTTGGCTCTTTCATATTTAAATACCATCCACCTTCCGAGATTTATCGCTTTTTCGACGTAGCGTAGCGCCAGACGGGGAGAGAGAGATAATCCGTATCGGGTGGGGAATTCTTGCTCCGTTTCGAGCGCCGTTTATTCGAGGCTCTGCATTATTCGCGAGATGCTCGGAGCCATCGGATCTATTGGTTTTACGCGACGTGGAAATTCGAAGGCGCATCGATCGTAAATACGCGCCGATACGCCTACGATCTAGAGTGGCGAGTTCTCTACCGCGAACTCGTTAAATATCGTTATTATTTATCGCGTTTCGTATCTTGCGACGCTTCTCGTCCTCGTAACGACATCGTAACGAAAGATCGACGCCCGTGTGCATCTTTCCGCGTCGTTTAACGTACCCCGCGTTCGTTCCCAGCGACTACTACTTCGGCTCTTTCGCGCCTTATCGAAACGACGCACGACTGACTCCGACTCGTCAGAATTCGAACGATCGCGCTCTCCTCTCTTTTCGCTTGGCTCCTTCGAGGAGCTTCGACGAAAGCGTGAATCGATCCGCCAACGAGGTATTCTCTCCACTCCTTTTGCACTTTTTGCGAATTTTCCGCGACGACGAGAGCTGGTAATTACGCGACACGACGTTGCGAAATAACGGTGAAAATGGAGGTGAAAAGGAAAGGCGCGAAATTAACGAGGTCAATATTTTCTAAATTCCATAGAAGCCGGAAGCGTTTGGACGCCGCGTCGCTGTCAAACGGATGGCGTGCGTGGTTTTCCGATTGGATCGGCGGGGCCATAATTACGCGTCGCGACGCGGAAAAATAACGCGGATTCGACTGGACGAGTCTGGCAGAAATATGCGAAATTATCGCGACATTTATTTTTTCTCCGAATTTCCCAGGACGCCCGCGAGATTTACGATCGCGGATTGTTTAATTTCGATGGATCGACCCATCGATCGGCGATAATTGCGCGCGTGGCTCGCCAAGCCCGCGATAACGAGACGAATAGACGGACGGTTAGATACCGAGGGAGGAAACGAAGGACGGAAAAGGCGCGAGAGAGACGCGGAAGGGGCGGGAGCGCGGCTCGGCCGCACGCACCGGCGCCGAATGCAATATTTTATTTCTGTCCCGGGGCACAACGACGCGCCGGCGCTAATATTTTTCAACCATGGTCGAGCAGCCACCCCGGCCGTTTATCGAGCGTACTTGACACGTGAAATCCATCGTCGCGCCACCCTCTTCCTCTTCTTTTTCCTCTTTTCGCCCTCCGTTTTTCTTTTCTTTTCATTTAGCGTCCTTGTAAACTTTCTCTCTCTCTCTCTCTCTCGCTTCTGCCTTTCTGTTTCGCACCTTTTCTTCTTCTTCTTCTTCTTTTCCGCTTCCTTTCTTGCGCGGTAATTCTTCCATTTTCCTGGCTTTCGTTCACGCGCGACCACCTCGTTTCCACACGCGCACAGGCGCGTACTCCCTTTGCGAAATTAAAAATAAAAATAAAGAGGGACTGACTCGTGTAACTGACGTCTCTTTCTTCCACTCGCTCGCGGACTTTCTCGATATTTTCCAACCTTTCTTTCCTTCCTGCCTGCCTTTGGGGACCGTCTCTTTGTCGCTTCTCTCTCCAGAGTCGCGTCGCGTGTTAATGGCAGGGCGAATTCTTTCGAGGACGCAGCGACCGAGCGGGATGGGTACCCTTCGCATTCGATAAACAATTTTACGAAGGCGCGATATCGGCTTTGGAGTGCCTCCTCCTACGGTTTCTTTTCTTCCAAGGATTTACTTTCTTCCCTTTTTTTATCGAGACCCTCGTCAAAGCCTCGGCGATGTCCATCCGACGTCCCTCCGTCTCTGTGCGTCGCTTCGAATAAATCTCATCGATGCGGGAGGGGGGCGCGAGGGCGGAGGAAGAAAATCGACCGCGAGGAGACGCAATTTCGCGATTTATTCCAGCGATACGCGCGCGCCTTCGTTATTTCGCCCCTCCGATTCTGGCCGAAGCTCTTCTTTCCGCTCGGCGAACGTTAGCGAGAGAGTCGCTAAATTTCTCAAGGAAATAAAGCCATCGTGGGAGATATTTTACGGTTTATCCCCGTGTTCGTCCTTCGAAAGCTCCATTTTTCCAGATATTTAGAGAAAATAGGCATCTCGAGTTGCATTGGCCAGCGGTAAATAGACCCAGATTCTTTTCCCGAACGTTCGATGTTCACTAAGGTAAACGCGACGCATCGTTCCACGAAGACGGCGACGTTCACGGATATCTTCACGCTCGATCAAATTTACGTGGCGTCGTCGTTCGGCTTTACGATCGGGACCGTCTTCTTCGTCCGCGCGCTTTTACCACCTGCCTCCGACGCTTTCCGATTGGCGTGGGCTCGCGCAACGACGTCTCTCCTATAACTTCGCAACCCTTCCAATTTCTCGACGAGCGATAATTATCCGTTTGCCGGCGAGTCGAAAAATCGGCGAACTTTCGAGCCGTCGGTTCGAACGAGTTTCTCCGAAGGCGCGCGGTGGTCGTACGGACCGAAGGAGAAACGGTTACGACGCGCCACGACGTTACGTTTTCGCGCTGGTTTACCCCCGCTCGTAATTCCAGTTTAACCCTCCACTGGCTCGTGAATATAGACGACGTCGCGGCGGCGGAAGCATCGTGCCCTCCTCTCCCTCCTACCCGTTCAATCCATCGTCTCGGTGACGTCGTAAAGAGGCGGCAACGCGCGATCAGCGTGTATTTTTCACGAGGATCGACGCGCGTCGACCGGAAGAATCGCGAGGCCAAAAGTTCTCCCTCGAGCTTTCCACCCTTCCTTATCCGAGCGTTCCAGCCGCGCGCCCATTCTTTTTCGAAGCCCTTTGGTCGAAGGGACGACGACCATGGCGATTTTCCACGCGGAGCTTTCTTTCCTCTCCGATCTCTTATCTCGCGACGTATTCTTCTTCCCTTTCTTCGAGCATGGAAATTCGCGTTAATTTCCTACGTTTTAGCCACTCTTCACACTCTACTATCAAATGGTCTATCAAAGTCAGCGATGCGCTTGGACGATAACGCACCGCCTTCGGCGCAATTAAATTTAACATCAAGCGACTTGGAAATCCCGCCGCCGCCGCCTCTCGAGAAGCTTTAAAAAAGCTTTTTCGCACTCCGATGTTTTTCTCGTCGTCGTTAAAGCGGCGACCGAACGATCGAGTGATTCTCGTGAAATTAACGCGCATTACCGCGTACACGCGCGGAATTCGAACGATTCGAATTCCGGGCGCGATAGCGAAACGATGGCTCTCGATGAGTATACAAAGAGATTCCTCGCGAACGAAAGCATCGAGATCGTCGCTACGAGGTAGGCTAAAGTTCCTCGTAAAGAAAATTTCGGCACTCGTGAATCGTCGTACGTTTACTTCGTCATCGTCCTTCGATTTTATCGACGCCGACGGCGACGTCCGTCCGGGTGAAACTTCACTTCACCCGAGGAAGCGCGCGTCGCGCCAATTTCCACGCGTTCGGCCGATCGCTCTCAGCGAATTCGGCCGGACGACCGTTTTCCTCGTTACGTTCGCCAAATTTCAGGATCGGATGGAACGATTTCGTCCAACGGGGGGGGGATCCGTCCTCAAATTTTTCAAAGGACCTCGTCGAAACGACGATCCAAAACTTCCGTGGAAATTGGACGTAGGTAGGAACTCTCGCGTCTCTCCGTATCTCGTCGAAGCGATAAGATTCGCCCGCCACGTTCCCGTAGCCGTATACCGTTTTATCCTTTATCGATTTTAACGTGGCTCCGAGGAACGGACCGCTGCCCACCGCGTTGGCGAGACAATGCCGAAAGATAAGCGCGACGACGTAGCAGGCGACCGAGTTACGACGGTATCGTTCCGAGCGTGATCGTCGCTCCAGTCTCGTCGAAACTTTGCCTCGTGCGATTCTATAAATACGACGCCTATATGAGAAAGCGGCGCTAGCGACGTCCGCGTTTTTCCTTCCAACCTTTCCATCCCAAAACGAGGAAGTTCCTCCCAAGCCGACTAAAACCTTCGACTCGGTATCGCCACTCGATCAACGACGACGTCGCGGCTGGAACTCGATTCTATCCACTCTGCCTTGTCTCTTTCGGGAGACGATGGAGACGAACCGAATCGTGAATGGAGAGACGAATTGCCGGGACTTTCTCTCTCTCTCTCTCTTCCAGTGAGAAGAAACACTCGGAACGATCACTCGCCATTCCCTCATCGCGTTAAAAAGATTCGAGATTTCGCCAGAAGAAAGAGAGAAAAATGGAATTGGTTGGAATTATTCCTGCTTTTTAGAAGGACCGACCGTTATTTTCTCCGCTTCTCTCTTCCACCGACGTCTCAGCGATGAAAAGAGCGCTAGGATCGATTTGGCGAGCCGACCGATCGTCGGCCTAGAACGTCGTTGCGATCATTTTTGCCAGGCAGGAAGAATCTTTCGAATTTCTCGCTTGCGTGGTGCGGACGCGGGTCCGTCGTATCGTCGGATCCCGTGAATTTCATTAACGTCCCCTTTCACCGTGCTAAACAGCGCGATGCAAAATGTCAAAAGGACTCGATTAAGCTCGACTTCGAAACGCGCGCGTCCACAAAGGGCCTACGCTTTTCAAACCGCGCGGAACTTTTCACCCGGCGTTTTTAACCAACCTACCCGTACGACGTATTTTCCTTTCATCGAACGACATGGTTTATTCGATTTCGCGTATATTTTCCTCGAATCGATCGAAATGGAGAACGATTTCTATCCGCTCTTATTCTACTCTTCGATAGAAACGACAGCGACGCGTCCGTCGCCCTCTTCCTTCTCCGCGATGATAAATGGAGCTGGTGGAGAAGGAAGGAAACGTCGCTAAAAAATAAATCGGTCGAACGCGACGACAACGACCTCTTTCTTCCAGAGTCCTTTAGCGTGCCTAAAACCTGTCGGATGGACGATTTCTACGACCATCGGCGAATGGAATTGCAACCGCCGAGGATCGATCGAACGCGCACACGACCGTCTCTCCTTGGCGTCTCGTCGTTGCCAGGGTGGCAAAGTCCGAGAGACACGGGCAACGCGTCCCGTCTCGTCCCTACGTTTCGACCGACGCTTTCAAACTTGCGAACTAAACGCAGTAAAGAAGAGGATACGTTTTCGTAACGGGCCAAGTATCGGACTTGGACGCGCCGGTGGTTCCCTTAATCTTCCAGATCGCGTCGTCTCGATGAAAAGAACAAAGAATTCCTTCGAAACTTTTAATTACCGTGCTCCTTTCTTCCCTCTAATTTCGATATAGTAAATCGGCATTGTGTCGGTTGCCGTTCGCCTCCGAGGAATATATTTATAAGTCGACTTTCTTCGTCCCGCTGACGATAGAATCGCGAGGCTTACGTAACGATGTGGAGGAGGTCGTCGCTCTCTCTCCCTTCCTTCCTTTTTTCCTCCCTTTCATCGATCGTCCGGTCCAGGAGGAGTCCGAGTCGATAGATTCTCGCCGATTCTCAATATTTAACGAACGTCTCGCGATATCGAACGAAATCCCTTCGTTCCTTCGACTTCGTCTCGATCGGTATTAACTTTGGCGATTAACGAACCGACGTACCGAAGAGAGCTTCCGCGTGAAAAAAAGGGGGGGAGAGAGAGAGAGAAGCGAGACGAAGAGAAGGAGAGGGAAATATCGCATCGATGTCCCGTTTATTGGCCGCGAAAACGCGAAAGCCAAAGACTTGGAAAGGAAGCCGTCGAAACTCGAGAGGAGAGAAGAAGGAAGATGGCGGCGGTACGAGCCGGCGAAGAGGAGAGAGGAGAGACGCTCGATACCAAGAAGATGGCGGCGGCGCGTCGCGGAGAGGACGTCGTCGCTATTTAAACTATTCCCAGCTGCGAGGAAATTCCTGCGCCCGGTCACCGGGAGCTACGACGTCCCGGAGGTTCTCGCGTCTCTCTCTCTCTCTCTCGTCGATGCTTCCGATCTCTTCCGAAGCGAACACGCGTAGAAGTTGGGGGAGGTGTG
The DNA here is from genome assembly GCA_025433975.1 of Liostenogaster flavolineata. Classification (NCBI taxonomy): domain Eukaryota; kingdom Metazoa; phylum Arthropoda; class Insecta; order Hymenoptera; family Vespidae; genus Liostenogaster; species Liostenogaster flavolineata. Next base: position 106,603 of record JAITYT010000301.1, read on the forward strand.
TCGTCGAGGGGAAGGAAGAGATAGCGGGAAGGATAATTTTACTTATTTAAAGAATTATTTCGCGAAAGAATTCTAGGCTAGAGATTCACGCCCAACGCCCTACGAGAAAACGCGGTTATCGATTGGTTTTTGGTCGGATGGAATCGTCGTCGCTGCCATTGTCTCGAAAAACACGACTCTCCGAGTCCAAGTGGAACGCTACGTTTCTTCTTATTATCGCGGAAGCGAAAGGAACGTTGAAGGTTCGATACCGAGATTCGTCCTCTCTCTCTCCCTCTTGCAGGAAAGAATAATACGTCGGGCGAATCTCGGCGAATCGACGTCCCCCGATTCCATCGGTAGCTTGCCGTTTTGGCTCCGCGCGGATCGGCAATATCCGCGGGAACGGCCGCGAGACTCTTGGAGCATCGAGCCACCGTGCCATTTTTTCCCCTTGGGGAAACTCGTTTTACCGAGCTCCTCCTGTCCCCTGGCCACCGTCGAACGCGATATCCACGAAAAAAAGCGGCTCGCGTGACTACGATCGTTCGTTTTCACGGCGAATTTCTTTTTTCTCTACCATCGAGCAATTCGATATATATATTCGGTCGCGAGCCGTAACGAGCGTCGAAGAAGACTCTCCCGAGTGACGCGGGGGGGGGGGGGGTGGGAA
>JAITYT010000301.1:107346-126188 GCA_025433975.1 Liostenogaster flavolineata
TTATAGAAGACGAATACCCACGGTAGGGAAATTCATATAGACCACGACGATTTTACGCCGTTGGGAGAATTATTTTTCAAGGAAATATTGGAAGGTACCGTGACTCACCCTCCTTGCTTGCCGTAAATGATAAATGCGACTAAAAAATGGATGGCACTACTTTTAGCCGATCGCGATTTAGCTCGTTCCCCTCCTCCTAGCGGTAGTTGGCTGCGCGAAACTCGGACAGGGGCGACAAAAAGGACGAGGAGGAGGAGGAGGAGGAGAGTCGGTCTCGTCGATATCGATGACGCCCGGTGGTACCGCTCGTAAAAGATTCTCTCGCGCGAAATCCTCTCGTGATCGGAATAACGAGTTCCCCGCGGGACGTGGTCGATCGAGTGTGCGTCAATGGGACCCGAAGGATGGAAAAGTTTCCTCGATGCTTCGCGGAAACCCGGGGGGTACCCACGCTCCCTCGATATCCTTTCTTCCATTCTTTCGGCGTTTTTTCCCTTCTCCGCCATCTCCTAGGCGACTTTGCTCGCCTATCAATTTTATCATCGGAAAAAAGCGCCTCTCGCGAGAAAAATACAACCCTCGTCGCTCGGAGTCGCTTCGTTTTTCAGCGACGTTCGCCACGCGATCCTTCGGCTGAAATTTCACCCTCGCGGCGCTTCCAACGCCACTCTCGTCGTCGTTCGCGTCCAAATCTCGATCGACGACGATTCGCATCGCTTATTATTTCGCCAGGGGGACGTCTTCGAATTTTACGAAGAGTCTCGTTAGCCGTACGATATAAAAGCCGCGCTCTAAGCCGCCACGATGCGCGCGCTTTACCGCGAGATATTAATTAAAATTCTCTCCCCGTCCGCGTCTCCCTTTCGTTCTAGCCACTGCAACGCTCCGACGTGAAAACTTACCGCTGACGACGTCGATAAATCAAGCGACTCCAGCCGCGCGTCGCGATATTACCTTTCGAAAGGCCGACTCGTTGTTTACGTTGATCTTTGATTTCGACGCTCTGGGAAGGTGAATGGCACCGAGAGAGAGAGAGGGGGGGGGGAGGGCGGAGAAGGGTCCGAGGTTAAATCACGATTGGAATTTTAATCGAGTCCCTCGACGAATCGATGAATATTTTCATTAAAATTGATAGGCTGCTTTTGGCGCTTTCTTCGATCGACGACTTCATTGATTTTCGGCGGTTGAATCGACGCGCCATTCTCGAGCTTTCATCGAGAGATAACGCGGGCTCGATGCTCGATCGGTAATTATTTCACGTTGAGAATCGTTGAAATATTAATACTTGTTCCAGAAATACGCGTGACGATTAATAATGGCGCGTCGACGCTCGAAATATCGAAGGACGATAAAGCGAAGTAACGGAAATAACGTTAATTATCCCGATAAAATTACGTATTATTACGCGAATCGATGGAGTTCCACGAGCGCTGGGCTTTACGTAATTCCGGCGTAATAACGGAGCTCTCGCTTACGCGCGTACTTCTTCCATCTTCGTCCTGCCTCGAAAATAGTCCTGGAAAAGAGGAGGAAAGATTCGGAACGCGGACTTATCGTCGATGACTCGATTGGAGTGAACGGAGGTAGCGCGCGACCGTTTCGTCGAGAATTTTTAGGCGAGGAATTAGCGCGGAATCGCTCCGACGAAAGCGTCGTACGAAGGCGATGGCATCGCGAGGGTTAAGCGATCGTATTTTCCCCGAGAACACTTTGCCGGTGTACACACATAGTCGATGTAATAACGCAAAGAGCATCCGTAAAGTGGTTTCCAGGTGTTCCTGGTCTCCCTTCCGCTCCCCGGCTTTACCTTTGAGCGTGGATTCTCCGCTCTTGGCTAGGAGCAGCCACTCGTCGTACCTGCTTATCGAGGTCGACGCTCGTAAATGGAGAAGTCCGCGATGGAGTCGCGTCGAGACACTACCGTTCCTTCTTTCCGTCTTTTCGATCGGCCAGCCTGCCCATTGTTTCCGACTTTTAATTTCCAATCGATAAATTGGAAATTTAATTTTTCAATTATTTCGTCGTTTCGAGGCGACGCGGATTTTGGCCGTAAGATGGACGACGATGGCGCGTGGAACGTCTTTGGAATTAGAAGGCGAGTCGGCTAGCGCGTAATTAATTCTTTGCTTCGTCATAATTCGTCGCGTACCACGGCGAGAGCCGACGTTTGGAAAATTGAATTCGAGCTTGTCCACGTAACGTTCCTTTCGAGACGAGAGAAATTTACTCGACGGATCGGGAGAATTCTAATTTCCCGACGTTTGCCGCGCGTCATTTATTTAAGCGCGATTATGCTTTCGAGATTTAATTATACGGAGGAATTAATTTATCTTATTCAAATATTTTGCGAATGCGAGGTCGTTTAAATCTTGAAAGCGCTCGCCGATCGCGCTGTATTCGTCTCTGGCTGTAATTAAAATCATTCGATAGCGGCGCTTAAGCCAACGAGTTCGCTGAACTCGGCCATCGATACGCGTTTAATTTACGTCGAAGCAAACAAATCTTTTAACGATACGGCCGCTACGAACCTGGACCACGCGTCCAATAATATCGATACGTTTCGCCGTTTCTTCTCGTCGTTCCGATCGATCGTTCGTCGCGCTGCTCGTTATCGATCGAGCCCACGATCGAGGCCGAGAAAAATTCAAGGTACAGGGGTAAAGAAGAGACGTCGAAGCCTCGGCAACGTCCTCGCTAACGGTCGTAAATGGTCGCTCGTTGAAGGCGAGAAAAACGAATGGCGCGCGAGCGGAGTCGAGAGAGAGAGAGGAGGAGAGGAAAAGGGAGGGAAATACGAAGGAAAGGCAGGCAGGAGGCAGATATAAAGGCGGAAAGAAAAAGAGGATACCTTTATTACTGGAAGAGGAGAGGAAGCGGGAAAATAGAGAGACGGGTGGTGGACTTGGGCCGTGGCAAGCTGCCAGAGCCTCGTGGAGGAAGAAAAGGAACGAAACGGTGAATATACGGGAACGTATGGGACGCGGTTCAAGGAGACACGAAGTACCGAGGCATTGCCTCGAGACCGTTTTCAATGCAAAATAAAATATTGCGAAGGAGAGGGAGAGAGAGAGAGAGAGAAAGGGACTCTTCCTTTCGGTGGGAGCCCTGGAGGAAGTCGAGGGAGTTCTACTTTGGCAAGGCGAGAAGGGGCGCGGCACGCGAAGACGTTGAAACATTCGGTACGGTGAATTTGATATTTCCCAGGAGTCAACGAGCTGACAGACATCGGGGTAGAGGGGCGAGGAGACGACAGGAAGAAGGACGTATCCTCGTTCGTCTTCGTCCTGGGTCTTTTTCCTCTCGTTTTTCCTCTCCTCTTTCCTCTTCCACCTTGGAGATTCGAGATCATCGAAGGAATATTCGTAGTCGGCGATGCGCGCCAATCGCAGATTTACATTGTTCCGACTGCAATTGGCTCGTCGTAACGTCGTTAAGCGATCGAGGGAATCCGTCTTTTCGCTCCTCCTCCTCCTCCTCTTGGAAAGCGAAAATTTCCATAGGGTTTTATTTAATCGAGATTTTATTTAATTCGATCGAGAGCGGTGAAAAGTTGGAAAGACGAAGCCGATGTCGAAGGAGAAACGAAAGCAGACGGCTGCCTTCCTCCCCGGAGCTTAGCCGCGATCGGAGCTGCTACGATTGGCTACGAGGGGAGAGACGAATCGTGATCGATGGATGCTAGCAGCTCGCCTTGGCTTTCGGGGATCGACCCGTTAGGAGATCGACCCCTGTCAGGGGCTTTCTATTACGAAGTCGTCGGATTCTCCGAGAATACGGGGCGACAAAGCCAAAGGATCCAGCGATCGATAGGAGGGAATTCCACTTCTTTCGAGAACTTTCGTTTTAATCGTCGTCGTCCAAGTCGACGCAACGTATCCGCGCGTAGCCTTTTTCCGCTTTCACCTTGGAAGGTGGCGACGTTTAAATATTCCCGACGCATAGTTCTTGGATATATTTGCCTTTATCGAGTTGCCTTGCTTGTCTTCGCGAAATTGGATAACTTCTGTTATTTCGTGGTTTGGCGAAAGTCTATGCTTCTTATCGCGGTCGATGGTGCATACCGAATACCTTGGAGGAGAGAATCCTGTTTACGTAGCGCGGCGAACGAGCGGGTGCCGCCGCTGGTGGGTGACGGCGATGGCGACGCCGGGCGTCGGCGAAGTGGAGTGTGCACAAGAGCGGAACGTTGCATTCCACATAGTTTATCCTTGCTTATGCATGCAGCGACGTAAGGTTACGGGATGGTGTAATCGCACGTGACGTAAACAAGCGAAGGGTAATTACTCTATACCCTCCCATCCTCGAGGTAGTCTTCCGCTTTCTCCCTCGAGCGTTTCGAAACTACGCGAAACCTCTCTCGCTATAACCGCCCCTCTCCTCCGCGTCGTTCGCCGCCTACCTCACGGCTAATTATTCCTACGGTCCTTCTCCATATCGCCTGTTTTACGAGGCTTTGCGACTTTACAAAACGGAAACTTCCTAATTAATGTGGACGCGCCGGATCGAGTCGATGCCCTCGGGAAATAGGCTCGTTCGTATCGAACTCGAGGCGACGAGAATCGATAGGCGACCGCGCGCGCTGCCTCCTCGCGAAGGAAAGAGCTCGCCTACGTCGAACGACGGTGCCGCTCCGCTCGGCAAGACGTTCCAGGCACGGAATGAGTTTTCCGGACGATTTAGCCAGGTATTTATATGGTCCTCCATAGTCGACCCTTCGTGGTTCTCGCTGGGAAGACCATCTTCGGGGAAATGCCTGACGTAATGTAGCGTCGTTGGCTCTCCCTCGCCCAGCTTTTCTTCTTCTTCTTCTTCTTTTGTCTCCCGCGTTATTCCTATCTCCGTCCTCCGCGCTTTTATCGTCCTAGCTCACCCCTCCATCTTACGCGTCTCTTCGTCTCTCCTACGCACGCACGCGCCGCTATTTCGTCGTTCGTCGTGGAACGCAGGAGATAGCGGATAGACGGGGGAGGCAAGGAAGGAGAAGGGCAAATGGGTTACCGTAGAAGAAGAAGAAGAAGAAGGAGGAGATGGAAGAGCGCGCCGGTGCAAATTGCCACGCGCCGCATCGCTCTCTCTCTCTCTCTCCCTAAGGGATTCCTACGCGCGCAACTTCTCACCGAAGAAACGCTCCGTATCGCGTCCCGTCGATCGGTGCGAATTTCTATTTATCGCGATGGTCCAACGCTCACCGACGTACCACGCCTAGCCGCGATATGAAATCGCGTTACCATCGCGATACCGTAGGAAATGGCTTTCGCGAGGCGACGCTGTTACCACGATCTCGAGGGGCGATCCACGAGCCTCGGGATTCCCCGCTAACTTCTTCGGGACGAAGGTATCGTAGGATGGATTTCTCGCGCCCGTGGCATCCTTTCTTTAACATCGTGGAATCTCGAAATTGGAGGGAAATTTACGTTGGCCTCGACTTTTCTCGATCGACGCCATTTTTTCCCTCCACCTCCCCCCGGGTTCTTTCCGTTAAACGACTGGAAAGGAGAATCGGAATCCAATGGAGTTTCTTCCATCTCCGTTGTGGAATATCGCGGGTGTAGACGTCGGCTCTTTTGTTCTCGGGCGGATCGAAAAAGTTTCCTACCGTTTTATTATCGTTATTCAAAGAACGTTAGCCAACAACGTCCGTAGCGCGCGGGGCATTTTTACGCGTACGATCGTATCGACGAGCGATACGGATGAAAATGCTCAGACGTACTCCCCATATTTACCGTCGATTTCTTTAACCAATATTTACGTTCATTTTTATGGAAAAGGCTCTCCGATATCGAACGATGGCTACCGCGATGGAGACTCGTTTAACCGTGCTATTTGCGATGAATATTCATCGAGACGACTCTTTCGAACGACGAATCGAAGAAAAAAGCGTTTCGTCGATTCGAAGGGAGTCTTGCTTCGCGAACGAAATATCCGGAGTCTCCTTCGCTCTACGATGCGATCGCAAAGGGGCGTCGCGTCGACGAGATAGGTGCGAACGATCCAACGAACGCAGCCGAAGAGGCGTGACAATTGCGAGGGGAAGAAAGCCGTAGGATCGGGCAACGTCACGCAACGATACGTCGGTCGTTGAGCTTAAAACGAAGCGACGTCCATCTCTCTATCTCTCTCTCTCTCCTTGCTCGCGGAAGCTCACCGTCCACCGGCCATAGAAACTCGGTCGCAATCGATAGGATGAATGGAGCCTCTCGCCGTTGACCGACGGTTCTTTCGTGCCGTTCGTACGTGTACGCGCGATCGGAACGACCCCGCTCGGAGATTAATCATCGGTCGATTTTAATATCGGCGAGACGCGCCGCGCTCTACTCCAGACGAAGGTGGTGGTGGTGGTGGCGGCGGCGGCTTTGGCGAAGCCGACCTACCGCCGTAATTTATTAATTCATTTCTGCGCGCCAGGGGTGGCCAATAATTCTAATTCGACCGGTCGTTAAGCGCTTTTCGATTCGCCTCCGCGTCGAGGAGGCCAATCGGAGGATGAAAGAAGCGAAGAAGGAAGGAAGGATGAAAAGTAGTAGGATGAGAAGTAGGACGAAGAGAGCGTCGAACCGGTACGAAGGATAAAATTGAATCTCGCGTTTCCCAGACGTCGACGTAAAGTCGAAAGTCGAACTCCATTGGCGGCGATGTCGTTCTCCTCTCCTCTCTCCTCTCCTCTCCTCTTCTCCTTGATGATGAGAGGAAGACGAAGGTGAAGGGAGGAGGAGGAGGAGGAAGTCGGTCGGTCGGTCGGTCGGTCGGTGGAGCATCGAACTCGAAGAAAAGAGAGGAAAGAGCAAGGCGAGACGAGACGAAGAAGAGCGATAGTGGAGAAATAGGGAAGAGCCACGTATCCTTTCCAAGTTTAATCCCCAGCGTGAAGGCGTAGGAGGTGGAGAGACGTTCGCGAACTCGAGGCGAGGCTCGTTAACGTCGCGTGCCCTGCCACGGCCTGTCCTCGCTTCCAATCGCGAAAATACATCCAGAGATGGAGATGCCGAGAAGGGACGAGAGAGAGGTCGAAGCGCGCTCGTACGCGACGTCGTGGATTCTTCTCTCCCTCGATCGGCGACTACGGCTGTTCCCGACGTCAGAGTAAATTCCTTCTCCTATTCTTGGCGTAAATTCTTGCCGTTGACAAAGCGAATCGTCGCTGGTGACGCGATCGGCTCGTCGCACTCGTGACGCTTGGAAATTTATGACGAAAAAGTGGCATCTCGAAAGAACGGCTTTTCCCTTTTAAAAATAGTTAGGCCACGCTCCGGTTACCATCTATCGCGATCCGCGACGAGCACTTCGTTAGGATGAATCGCTTAAGGGAGGATCGGCTCGTTATCCTAACGTAACAAGCGGCTCGAGGCGTCTCTCGCGTCAACCGTGATAGAGCCGGAATTAGAGGGAAAGTGGGTCGTTTCGAAACTACAACGCTTTGAAAGATTACGTTTTAATGGCCGACGGAGCCATCCTATCGAGACGTTTTAGCGCTATGGAGAATCCGTGGACGAAGAAAAGGTAAGGGAAAGGACCACCGGAGCCGAGGAACGGATGGAAATTCGATCGGAAGGGAACGTCCTCGAAAGAGGAGAAAAACCGGAGGAAGGAAAGGACGTCTTTATCCGGAGCGCGTCGCCCCGATCTTCGCGTAAACTTCGTTAACGTCACGCGATCCGGCGTCGTGACCGTGGAACGCGCGTGCAGTCCGTCCGTGTCCCTCTTAAGAACCACGGCCGGAAGAAAAACGTCGAAAGAAACGCTCGTTCCTCGCACTCGCGTTCGTCGTCGTCGTCGTCTCCTTTTTCCTCGTCTTTCGAGCGTCGGTTTACACGCACGGCGTGTAATAGGTACAATAGGCTTGTATATATGTAAAATAGGGCTAGAACGGTTCGAGTCGGACGTTTCTCTTACCTTTAGGCTTCTTCCGCTTTTACACGAGGTGATTGGATCGATTCGTTTCGCCGTACTCGATTCCGGACGAAACGCAAAATGATCTCTTCCCTCGAAAACTTATCTCGAGAAGAAAGTGCAACGTCGAACACGCTTCCGATGCATCTTCGCTTATCTCTCTCGTGCTCTCGAGGCACCGTCGCTCCTCCGATCGCCGTGTCGTCGCATTCGCGATCGTGACGGGAATCGCTGATTAAAACGCGATCGTTATTTCGCCGCGTCGACGACGACGAGCTTCGAAACTTCCTACGCGAAATTGTCGAAAAACTCACTCGCGAGAGGTTGGCTCTTTTATTCCGCGGAAAGATCGAGAGCGAAAGGCGAAGAAACTTCGTTATCGACTGGCAGACTCCGGCCGCGTGAAAAGAAGTACGAAATCGTCGTCGATGGCGAAGGAACGAGCTTTCGTCGCTCCGTACGCGCGTTCTCTTCCTCACGGTTGAAAAGGTTCGTTGGATCCGCTTGGTCCGTCCTCCTCGCCTAACGACTTAGTTAGCGGAAAATTGTAATGCCGCGCTGCAGAAAAATAACTCCTAAACGAGGCGAGTGCGACGAACGGCCACTGCGAGGAATAGCAGAATACTGCAATCGGCATGAATGGAGATTAATTGTTGGCTCGTTTTTACGCCAGCTGGCTCACGGCGTACGATTTCACAACTTTTCGCGCGTGGTGGTGGTGGTGGTGGTGGTGGTGGTGGTGGTGGTAGTGGTGGATGGTGCCCTCGTACACCTCGACTCGCGACTCGCCTGAAAGTAATTTATCGCGAGGCCCGGAAGAGAGAAGAGGAGAGCGGAGAGGAAGAGAGAGAAAGAGAGAGAGAGAGAGAGAGACGTAAAAGCAGAACGCGTAGAGTCGAACGTCGTTGCCCGATAAGCTAGAAATCAAAAAATGCGCGCGAAGTCGTCGTATCGAGCGAGAAACAACGTTTGGTTTGGTTTTTGCGAAAATTCGAGCTCCATCGACTTTCTCGGGTGCAGGTGCGCGCGGTAACTCCGTCTATGCGATTGGGGACGATGGCTGCCGGGCGTTAGGGCCGTAGGGCGTAAAATTATCAGCGAGGAATGCGTTCGTTTCCTAGTTACGTGGACGACGACGAAAATCGTCGATGGCGCTCAGGTGTGTAGCCTCCGGTATCAGAATTTGGAGACGCGCCGAAATCCATGAATATCGATGGAGCACCGATCGGAACGGGCGAGACGGGCGACGAATTTTGCCCTCGTTCTTCCATTATCTTTACCGTACGAGATCGGATTGGATTGGATCCGATCGGTCGCGAAACGATCCTTTTTCTTCCGTCGACGCTAGCGTCGATCGATGGATATACCATCTAGGCTAGGAAGGAGTTATTCGTAGGTGGAATTTCCGTAGAATTTCGGAATTGGCGGCGACTCGTTCGGACATTCCTTCGGAAATTGGCGCGACGTCGGATCGAAAGTTCGCCACGGACGTTCCGTTGGTCGAAGTTCGACGAGTCGGAGTCGGGCGAACGCGCGCGGTTCGCCGCTAAGAAAATGCGAAAGTTTTAGGCTGGACGTACGCTGGGTCGCCAGTCGAAAGACTCTCGCGTCTTCGTTTCGCGAGCAAATCGGTAAACCGCGATAAGGACCGATCGAAAGGATCTCTCGTCCGTCTTCCGACGTCGTTCGACGCATTATTTCTCCCAGAAATTGAGCGCTTTTAAAACGAAAAGGAGCAAATTCCCCCCCTTCGTCGACGAGCAAATTCGAACAATTTCGGACGCATAGCGAGGCAAAAAGAAGAAGGAGGAGGACGAGAAGTAGAAACGATACACACGAAGGACGAAAAAGTGGAGAGAGAAAGAAGGCGAAGAGCAAAGAGGCGAATTTAGCTGGCGCGGAAGGAACAAAGCAACTCGTTCTCGACGAAAGAGCTACTCAAATGACCCTTGCCTGAGTCGTTATCGTTCTAGCAAACTGGCGGCGGCTCTTACGATGGCCCTTCGGTTTCCACGCGTCGCTTTCTCCCCCGCGCTCGGGTTTAGCCACGACAACGCAAAGATCCCTCCAAACGCTCTCGACTCTTCCTAAGAAGCGAAACTTACGTCGTATCTCCGCGTATCGACGGAGCATCGATCGTACCTCGAAGATACGGCTCGTAGGTAGTAGGGCTAGGTGGTAGATAAAGTCCGTTCCATGCCAAGTTTCTTACGCGGGCGCGGAACTCTTAACGAGTTCTCCATCGATCTCGCGTCGTTCCGCAGCCATAGAAACATGGAAGATGCGTGGCAAAGATCTTTCGAAGACGAAGCGATTAGTCGGGATAGACCGAACGCCATGGCGTATTCCTCCTTGAAAGAACTTTACGATAAAGCCGATATCCACGAGTCAGCGATCGTGACTCGAAGTGGGTGATCGATCGCGCGTCTTCCATCGGATTAGCGACAACGAACCGAAAACCGTTCGTTTCGTTGCTCCGACTACGGCTAGGAAGACGAAGGACCCTAGCGACCAGGGTATCGTAGTACGCTAACGACCTTTTCGATGCTCGATGTTGCAGGAGGGCCATCCTGACGAACCCCGATCTACTGGCCAGCACATCGTGGTACCGACTGCTGGAGAACGACTTTTGGGGAACGCCACTGAGGGAGCGCGGCTCTCACGGAAGCTACAGGCCGCTCTGCGTCGCGACCTTCCGTTTGAATCATCTCTTCGGCAATCTAGATCCGTGGGGTTATCACCTGGTCAACGTGGTGCTTCATGCCGCGTGCACCGTTCTCGTGGTCAAGGTCGCGAGAAAGGTCGGTAGACGAAGCCCTGGGAGGAGGTAGTTTAGTTCGGTCCGTCGTGGCGCGGAGAGAAAAGACGCGATAGATCCAGCCTCCCTTGCTTGCCCGTTAGCCACCATCGTAACGAGCGAGTCGCTCGGGGTCTGGCGAAAGTCACGCGACGACGTACCTTTCGTGCTTTCGATGTTTCTCGTCGTTAGGACGCAACGAGGTCGACGAGTATGGCTTCGACGACCAACTTAATCCTTCATAGATCCCAACGGCGCGTAACTAGTTTCCACTCCTTTTATAGGCGAAGCGTTAACGCGGCCACGTTTCTCCGTTCGTAGCTTGACCCGGTACCGACGCTAAACTTTCCTAAATGCCCGACATCCACGGACCATTATCGTTGCTTCCCTGGACCGGTGTTTCGCATAGCAACGCCGAACTGCTTTTCCCTCGTCTCTTGCAGGGCGTCGCGCGTTAACACCGAACTAATTCGTACGGCCGTGTTAAAGCGCGTCTCCGAGCCGAAGGGAACGACCTACTCGTCCGCTCGCCCTTTCGATCGCGTCCCTCTTGCTTTAAAACGAACGAGGAAGAACGAAGAGATCGGTCGAACTTCCTCCGTTCGTCCTACTTTTCGACGCGTCTTTGGCGCGGCCGAAACGGCGATCCTCGATCAGAACGAAGCAGAAATTTCCTTCGAAGCGGACAGTTAATGGACAGGCTATGAAAACAACGAGTGGACGTATCGATCCGTTCGGTAATTACCTCGGCGCGGTGTGCGCGTTCGGTTGACACAAAAGCCAACGATCGAACGCGTCAAACGTACGCGCGTGTAGAAAACGGGACAAATATTTATTTTTTTTAATGAGACTCTCTCCGCAAATGTGTACACTGGGGGTCGACCGAAGGGGATTTTATTTACAAAATACATTGGAAAAATATGTCGATTCGGGATACATATAAAAACGATTTAAGCCCGCCAAGTACGCCAACGAAACGAACGAACTCGAGTCCGTCTTTTATCCTGTAAGAAAGAGAAAGAGGTCTTTGGAATTCGTAACGTCGTGGCTGCGGGACCGCGACTCACCGTCACCGCTCGCTCTTACAGGTTCTACCAGGAAGAAACAATCTCGGTCACGCGATCACGGGCTTCCTATTCGCGGTTCATCCTATTCACAGCGAGGCCGTGGCTGGTATAGTCGGTCGCGCCGACCTCCTCGCCTGCTTCCTCACCTTGACGGCCTTCTTGGCGTACTCGGCGCACTGCGACCAAAGCAGATCGCCCTTCCTCTTGCTGCTCGCCCTGGTGTCGTCGACCCTCGCCACCTTGTCCAAGGAAACGGGAATATCGTCGCTGGCGCTTTGTCTCCTGTGGGAGCTCTGCCGCGGCGAGCCAGTACGAAAGGTAGGTGCTTCGTTTTAACGTTAGCCTTGTCTTCGATGGATCGGAAAAATCCATTGGCCATTTTGCAACGGTTCAATTTCGAAAACGCGTTCGTTCGAAGCGGCAGCGGCGACGCATCAACGTCACATCCGCATTTCATCATACCCGGCAGCGTTAACGACGTAACGCGATTGTCGCATGTTCCGGCATATTCGTGCGTATTCCGAGAGGTTAAAATTTAAACGAAGCAAATCGCGCGGTTCGCTGGCTCGTTATAAAATTGACGCGACGCGACAACCTCTTCCGATTGTTTAGCGATGCGCTCGCGTTCGCCGAGTCGTGCAAATGGAAATATCCATCGAAACGCCACGAAGACCGATAAATTCGCCAAGGATCCTCCTCTCCCCTGACTCGAACGCCAATTCGTCCGTCCAGGGAATTTATCGACTCGTCGTCCCTCGATGAACTTGCAAACTTTTGGCTATTCGATTTTATTCCTTGTCGCGAAGAAGAAGGTATCTAACGTAACGATTGGCCGTGCGAGCGGTCTCCCGTTGCCACGTTGCCCGTCGAATATCAGAAATTGGATTTCACGGAGTTCCACTGGCTCTCGTCTCACCGTCGAAAACTTTCGAAAACTGGCACGATCCGCGACGTGGCACCGACTACGAGTGCCGCTATCGCGTCGTACCGACCAAATTCGCCGGCGAAACTTCCCTTCCAATTCGGAGCGTTAAAATCACGCGCGAGACTGACTCCGTTTCCGATCGGCGTAATAAGGAGGAGTCTCTCGGTCGTTCGGTTCTTACCGAACCGTCGCGGCAACTTTTTTTACCGGCTTCATCGCGTCGAATCGGACTCGTGCTGGCTAATTCGCCGATTAGTCCGTTGACACGGCGGACGAGAGCGTCAGCCTCTTGCCAATTTCTCGTCGCGCTTCACCGCCAGGCACGCGCAAACGCTAGCCCTGCCAGCTCGCTACCACGGACGGAAGCCTCCACGTTCGGCCAGTTATTCTTCTCTTCTCCCTCTGATTTCTTCACCCCGGAGCAGCTTCCTTCCGTCTCCTCCCTTCGTACCAAAGTCGCCCGGAGAACATCGAATGACGTTTGGGCGACGAATCCGACGACTTGGCAGGCAGCGTCGAACAAAGAAGCGCGCCGACGGTCCTCGAGAACCGAATCGAGAGAGGAAATCGATAGACGCGTTCAACGATGCGTGACGCTCGTTAGCCGGTGATTATCGGAGCGCGACTTCGCAGACGACGCGACCTCGCGCGATAAACGTCGTTGAACGAACAATTTTCTCCATTGCCTTCGAATTCTTTCGATATCGCCGATTCTTCCGAACGAACGAACGCGAGGATTTCATTTTTTTTCTCTTCCGCTCGTTCTCACGACAGAGAAGAAGCGAGTCGAGATTTCTCTCACCTCGAGCCTGGCACGCGATTCGTTTCACGAAACTCGTCGAATTTCAGGCGAACTGCGGCTGGACGACGCGCGGTCGAAGCATCGGCATCCTGTCGGGTAGTTTGGCGCTGCTGGTGCTGGGACGACTGAGGTTGGCCGGATCACGGCCGGAGTTCGCCAGCGCGGACAATCCAACGGCGCGGCATCCGTCGCGCTTCACGCGAGGTCTCACGTTCCTCTATCTGCCGGCTGCGAGCGCGAGGATGCTCCTGTGCCCCAGCACGCTGAGCTTCGACTGGTCGATGGACGCCGTGCCGCGCATAGACAGCATCCTGGACCCCAGGAACTTGGAATCGGTGTGTCTGTACGCGTCGTTGATCGCCGCCTCGCTGTGGTCGGTGAAGCGACTGCGACGTCGGCGGCAGGTCGGCCCGAGCTACGTCGCCTTCGGCACGCAGCGCTACTCGAGCTCCAGGTGTCCGGTCTGCGCCGGTAGGCGAGCGGGCGGCTGCCACACCGACAGTTGTCGCGCCGCCAACAACAACAACAACGGTCCGTTCGGCGATTGTCACTGCGCCAAGCGAGCCGGGCCTTCGACCAACGTCTTCTGGAGCTCGACCATGTCGACGACGACATCGACGACGACGACGATGGCGACGACGACGACGACGACGATGGCGACGATCGATCAGCCGAGCGGAGGCGGAGGTGTCCTCGTCGAGCCGGAGAGACTGGCAGCCAGCACCGTCGCCCTGTCGCTCGGCTTTCTCGTGCTTCCCTTCCTACCGGCCAGCAATCTCTTCTTTTACGTCGGCTTCGTCATCGCCGAGAGGATCCTCTACTTGCCGAGCGTCGGCGCTTGCCTCGTCGTCGCCGCTGCCATCTCCTCCTGCTACCGACTGGTCGGCAGGAGGTCCGGATCGAGGAGTCGCGGTCGAGCAGTGCTCTTGGCCACCGCCGTCCTCGTCGGTCTCATGTCCGCCAAGACCCTCGTGCGGAACGCCGACTGGTTCGACGAGGAGAGCCTCTACAGGTCCGCGCTTCGCGTCAACCCGCCCAAAGGTGAGTAGTGTCGTCGAGCTTCTTCGGGAGAGATAAGCGGCGCTGCTTCGATCGCTTCCTCGAAAACGCGTGACGAGCCATTTTTCTGCCATCCACGAAGGAACGAATTAAACGGATAAACGGGGCCGAGCACCGATGGAACAACGGTATCGCGAGCCGTTAATAATGCATTACAAAGGCGCGCTTATCATCTTCGCTACCGTGCGTCCGTTCGGACGATCGATCAACAACGGCAAAATATACGGCCGGTGTAAAAGTAACGCGCTGCGCCGCACGCTAGCCCTTCTTCGATCTACCGCCGCGGCCATTGTCCTACCTATCCGCTAGCCTCGTCTCCGTAAAGTCGGCGTCGTCGCGAACCGATCT
Source organism: Liostenogaster flavolineata (assembly GCA_025433975.1). Taxonomy (NCBI): domain Eukaryota; kingdom Metazoa; phylum Arthropoda; class Insecta; order Hymenoptera; family Vespidae; genus Liostenogaster; species Liostenogaster flavolineata. Next base: position 122,232 of record JAITYT010000301.1, read on the forward strand.
TCCGACCGATCGCGATGCTTCTCCAAGTACACGGTGCTGCGCGCGGATGACCTTGGAAGTCCACGCGTCCGTTCCTCCATCCGCGCTTTCCTACGTTAGAACTTTGCTTCTCTTTTCTCTCAGCTGCTCTAAGGGAGGAAGAAAGGAAAGTTTGAGAGGCACTGCTCGCGTCATCCGTCTCTGTCCATTTTTATGTAAGGAGTCGAAGGAGCTTTTAATTTTAACATCCGGTCGGAGTTCTCCTATCGCGACGATCGGTACGTCCGTGTCATCCGGTCGACGCCCCGAGGCGTATAATAAGCGCTCCTCGCTGTTTCAGCCTTCGTTCGTTGTCCCTTTTTTAATCTTCCGATCGGAAGGGGGTGCCACTGGGCCGCGCGATGCCGATGACCACCGCGACGACCGCGAGAATGGTCACGCGATATAAAAACGCTCGGTAACGAGGCACGATTGCCGTCGACCAGGAACTACGACGTCACAACGCGTTTTAATCGCGCGTGTGTCTTTCCGCAGTCGTCGCTACGGCGCCCTACGATTCGACTCCAATCGCTACGAAGAAAAATACTTTACGACGTTTTTTCTTTCTTTGTATCTTCTCTCGGCGGTAAGATGCAATTTTCCCGATTTCCTTGCCAACAGCTCTTTTCATTTTCACCGAATCCACCGAGTCGAATAACGATTCCGTTACTCCGGAAACTAAATAATCCGTTAGAATTTTCTCTTCGACTGCTCGTAATCTCGTTGCTTTACCGAGCCATCGACTCGCGTTACCGTCACTCGGCCGCACGCCGTACCTTCTCGACGGTAATTAATTCGAAACTATAGAAACGTCGCCACCACCGTTCCGATCGCGTTCGTAGAGGCGATACACTCTTCCCCTTGTTGTTCCCTCGCGCGATCGATTCGCGCTTTTCGCTATAATTCGTCGCGACGACACGTCGTGCGTCTTGCCTTATTTCCCCACGGTCCCTCCTTTCTCCCTCGGGATCTCGTTAACTCCGTTTTCGACGAACGCCTCCTCGGCTAACGGCCAGAAGTCGAGAGCGGCGTTTTCCGCGTCGGAGCGAGAGAAGCGACACCGTACCGTGTAACGGAGAGCGATCAGGCACGCGTCGCTCGCGTTACTTCGATAGAGTCTTCTTCGATGAATAGTTGCACTTGGTATACCGAGAGCGGCGGCGGTCTCGCGATAAATCGTTTGCGTTGCCCCGCGTGTTTACGCTCGAGGCGTACGCGTGCACGCGTCCGTTTAAGGGCCTTCCTAAGCGCTTCCTATCCGATCGTTGAGGCGGGCCGGTGTACGGCCGCGTACCGTGCGCGTAATAGGGGTCGATTAAATACGCGTCGGGGAATAAGAAGGAGAAGGAAGGTGACCGTCGAAGAGAGCGGAAGGTGAAAATGATCGACGGGATGGTCCCCGTTTACGTCGCTATTTTCCAAAAGCCGTTATTACGATAATAATCGTTAAATCGTTACGACGTCGAGCCACTGCCATAACGCACGATACGCCGCTCGAATGTCCCTCTAACGGAACGATCCTGCTATTATCTTGGATTATGCCGATGGCTGATCGACTCGTTCCACTCGTTCGTGTGCCGTGCTATCGCGTGGACGTTGCAAAGTCCGAACATGTCGCGTCGCGCTAAGAACCGTTTTAACGAAAGATTTGCGTTATATCGTTAGCGATGAAGTTTCTAGTCGATAGTAATTTTTCTACGAATCCGCTTTCCATTTGGTGCAAAAGATTTGCTTCCGTTTCACCGATTCTACATCGTGGCGAACAAGCGTGGAAACGAGTTCGCAACAGGCTGTCGTTGGACTATTTTGCATCTTTCGTCGAGTACGTTTCAACGTCGGCTCGCGAAACTTCGTTCGCTCGCTTCCCTTTTGATCCTCCAACGTCGTCGGCTCGATCACGCGGCGCTTTATCGTCCACTTGATACGAATACGAAAGATCACGCGCGTCACGACCACCGACGATCGACGTTGATAGGATTTCGTGACTTTGCGCGATCGAAGTAGCGTCGTAGTTCGCCTTGACGCGAAACAGCGACCCGGGAAAAACTCCTTCTTTTTTCTTTCCCTCTCCCTCCAGCTTTTATGCAAACGACCAGCGCGAGAGTCGTTCTCTTTTCGAAGAATTTAGGTCAACGGAACGGCGAATTCGGGTTTGGCTCGATTATACCGAAGGATTAAGAAGATTTCCAGCAGCCGCTCCAGTCGGATTCCCGCGAATCTTCTTCCGCGTACGGCGATTAAACGGTCCTTCTATCGAATCGCGTTTATTATTTAGCGATCGATATTAGCGCCGCTCTCGCGACCCGTGCCAATTTGGGTAATAGTCGAAATCGTATAAACGCGCGCGACTCGCTTCCGTCCAACGGGTAACAACGTCGCGTCCAAACGAAATTACGACCTATTTTCCTCTTCCTCTGCTCCACCTTTCTATCCTTCGGGCTGCCTCGAGCCCTCTCGTCGGAGCTACGCTTCCTGGGCCACGGATAAGCCCGATGTAATAACGCTCGATATTTTCGAAGCGACGAAACGCCCGCGATCTTCGAGCGTCCACCGTCTCTCGCGATCTATCCTTCCAATTCTCATGGATGCCGAACCAAACGCTCTTCTAATTTCAACGCGGGCAACGCGCAAAATCCCAGAACGATAGGTCGAGTGGTCGTCGACGATCGTACGAAACGCGTCTCTCGAAAACAATTTCATAGCGAGAGGATTCGTTTACCGCGTCTCTACGAAGGGAGGCTTTCTTCGTTGGTTTCGCGGTGGAGCGCGTAATTGGCGTGGAGAGATCGTCCCTCTGGCACGGGCCAAGGGCCTCCGCGTCCTACGTCGACTCCCTCGTAAATAGCCGTGGAAAAAGATCGAAACGTTCCTCGCTTCTAGCAGCGAGAGAGGGAGGGAGAAAACGGTATTCCGGAAAATAAAGAGGTACGGATCCAAGTTCGAGGCTTATGGCGCTTTATTGTTCCTTGGAAATGGCAGCGATGCGTCATTGCCCTCCTTAAAACTATTCCGAGGGAGCGCGGAAGTACGCTTTACTACCCGAAGCTTCGCGCAACGTGGATTCCGTATTTTTGGTAGCGGAGGGAGGACAAGGGAGGCATAGGGGACCGGAGGTGGGTCGAGATATAGGTTCGCCGATAAATTAGGAAGCGATTCGTTGGAAGATGAACGCCTACGGACTTATCGATCGAATCTAATAAAACGGCGCTAGGAGGAAGGGACGCATTTGCGCGTTAACTCGATTCGACGCGGATTACGGTTAATCGGTCCACGGTATATAATTATCGCGATCGAGATAATCGAATAATTACGGTCTCTCCTCGCGGATCTCATCCGAGTTATCGATCGCTTCTCTCTCGATCGTCTTCCTCGAGCTCTCGATGCCGTTAAAAGGAACATCCTCCAAGCTTCTTCTCCTTTCTTTCCCTCGGAGAAATCCACTGGGTCGTCTCATCGGACGTCTCCAGTTCTCGATACGAGATAACTATCGTTTTTAAAGCGTTTCTACTTTTTCTCCTTTGACTTATAGCGAAGTACGACGCTTCGATCGGGGCGATCGCTCCGTTGTACGAGGCTCTCGGGACTCCACCGACTAGATTTCGCCGCTCCTCTGCCGATCTCCTCGCTGGACGCTCTTTCTTTTTCCTCGCGTCCACTTTGTCTCTTCCACCGGTTCTCGACGTGTCGCGAGACAGCGACACCACTCCCTCTCGACATTTTTCCGGCGTCGTAATCGTTCGGACACCGGCCTGTATCGTTCGTCGCTTTTACGAGCTATGTCCGTAAAAGTAGCTACGTCGCTAGGAATTCGCTTTACGAACGAATTCTCGCAGAATGGTCGTTCGATACGGCTACGGTGACGCGTATGAATTTTAATCGATCGCCTTCTTCGAACTGGCTCGAAGAAACCGCGTCCGATTTTCCTGCCTTTTTTTTTTT
>JAITYT010000301.1:131465-143308 GCA_025433975.1 Liostenogaster flavolineata
TACTGTAAGATTACAATAAAATTCCCACGCTTTTAATAAACTGCGATCGTAATAAAAGCGAATAACTTTATGTATTTCATTACAAGGACGTTTAGCATGACTGGTAACGTGGTAAGAATATTATTCGAACGAAAAACGCAAATATCGCGAAATTGAGCAACATCGATAAAACGATGCATCGAAATTTGATTATATTTATATTCTTACAGGGAACGCCAGTCGGTATCGGAACTCACGCTTCCGATATCGCAGGCGTTGATCTACGTTTATCTACGACGAAGAGAAAAATCTTCGTTTTAACTCTCGATAATTATCGGTCGATAATTAGGAAGAGAAAGATATTGCTCTTGTCTCTTAATAATTAACGATCGGAAAGATATTCGTTTTATCTCGTGTTAATAATCGATCGATAATTAATTACGATAGTATTAATTACTACCGGTGGCGGCGTTCCGAACGCTTCGACATCGAATTTGAACTGAACTTGAAAATTTGAACATTGACGTAACAAGCGATGCAGGAGTAGAGGTAGAGCAGGCAGGGGTGGTGGAGATGCTGGGTATAAAGCGATAGAAATCGTTGACATTTTTCGCTTATTATATTATAAACCTGTTTCGATGCGTTCGAAAGGAAAGGTACACGTACACACACACACACACACACACACACACACACACACACGTACCCTCGTACCGAGACGCGCAGTAATGTCTTGTTTGTTTTGACGAAGTCACACTAGTAAATAGATTCTAGGAAATTGATGGAGTTTTAGATAGGTTGCCGAAACGACATCGTCTTTAGTTGGTCGTCGATTTTCGAGGAGAGAGAAGAAGTACCGAACGATGCTCGTAATTACGACGACATTGATTTCATCGTTCGATCATTAGCAATTGATAATTAGCGATCGATAACTAATTACGATGGTATTAATTACTACCGGTGGCGGCGTTCCGAACGCTTCGATATCGAATTTGAATTGAATTTGAAAATTTGTACGTTGACGTGACGTGACACCTCGACTCGAAAACGGCGACGGATATCCCGTTGCTTCGTATTCGAGCGTGTCTTTGCTTTTCTAAAATGCCGACATCGCGGAAGAGTTAATTACATGGAGACGGTGGTACGCGTTAAAATAGATTTTTATGCAATTTGTTGCTCGATCGATTCGTCGTCGAAGAATTTCCTTACAGGAATATTCTCAACGTACTTCATCGTATTTTTAAACGGTTAGAAAAGCCGAATCGATAATCGGCTTAAAAGTCGCTCGCATTATTGCGCTTTAGAAACGATAATCTTCGCGAGAGAATAGCATTCCGATATCATCGCGAGACTAGTTTTATATCCACCATATAATATAATCCGTGAGCTGTTTCCTTTTATTAAAGTCCCGCTTTGAAGCCACTTTATAAGTATTTTTATTAAAAGCTAGTTTATTATACCCCGCGCCGCGCCGCGCCGTATCCCTTTTCTTTCCGTCGGCGGCCCCATAAACGCGGATCGGATTATCGTATCGAGATATGCTTCTCCGATCCAATATTCCGACCAAACTCTTCACGATGTTACGATTATTTGCGAAGGAATTCTCGCCATAAATCCTCGCCCCTAATTCGATAGAGGATAACGAACGATGCTAAGGATCTCTACTTTCGTTTACGTTCGTCCTTTCTTCCTCTCTTCTCGCCTTTCTTTCTTTCTCGCGTGCCCATTACGCGGGTACATTTCCTCGATCGTTTGGGGAAGAGTGACGATTTAACGTCGAGTTTGGCCGACCTTTTCCCGGCATAATTCACGACCATCGTTCGCGTCCCTTTTGGATATCAACGATGAAGTCCCCGAAGGTTTTGCCGAACCTCTTCATCGTTCCATTCTTCTCGAAGGTTTCGTACGAAGGTATTAATCTAATCGAACGACCCGTGGAACGAACACACCTTTCCTTCTCCTTGAAATTAAATTTTTTACACCCATGGAGAGTCCATTTCGCTGACGATAGCTCGACGCGTACTCAAACTTCGAATTAACCGAAATGGATCGATCGTTCGACGATCGCTAAAAGCTCCACGTTATCCGTCCGTCCTATCGTCTTCGCGTCCTCGTATTTTTCGACTATTCCACTTTCGTTTCTGAAATTACCTCATCGTAGAGAAAGCCGACGACTCCGTTCCGAGCCGAGAAGCCGAGACGCGTTTAATCACGCGGCGGGTGTCGAACGACATGGATATTCGACGCTCGCTCTTCGCAACAAGGACACTTATCGATAACTCGCTCCGTTCGCCACGGAGTCACGCGAACGATTTCATTAACCGATGTTCGTTCGCGCGTAACGAACGACTCTCGAAGACTCGCGGTTCCCTTCGCTTCTTCCTCCATCTTCCTACGACGAAGATGAAATCGTTCTAAAAAAAAATTCTCTCGAGTTCGTAGAGAGCGAGGGTGAAAATCTTTGGACTATTTTCCCTTTGCTAGCCACACGGGCTCGCGAACGGTCGAAGAAGCGGATCATCGCGGCGATCCGATGGAATTCGATAGCGAGCGAGCGTCGGGGGTCTCGTGGAAATTCGAGCGTGGTTCCGCGATCGTCGAGATCTCGCGGATAAGCCGGCGAAAAAGTCCAGCGAATATCCCTCGGTAAGTCGAAGAAGAACCAGCGTCGTTCTCCCTATCATCGATCGCTGAAAGGTAGCCGGCGACCTTCTCAAGGCGACGTCGGTTCTCGCCCCGGAGGCAAAGGCGCGAACGAGTGGTCGTCTTGCCGGTGAAGGCGGAGAAGGCGTGGAAGAAAAGGGCGGCGAGAGCGTAACACCTTTTAAGGTCAGCCTCTCGAAGAAGACCGATGGCAGCTTCGGGGGAGGAAAGGAAGGGTGTTGATTTATTAAAAGGCCGCAGGCGCGATCGTAAGTCATCCGTCAGCGCGTGCCGGTGAATGGAAAATTGATTAGTCCTCGCGACGCCACGCCGCGCGGTGCTAGAGGGCGCCACTGCTCCTAGGGGACCGGCAGGGTCCAACGGGGAGAAAAAGAAGAAGAAAGACTCGATCTCGATAATTACGCGTGTACTACTCGGTTAATAATGTCGACGTTTACCTCCCGTTCTTCCAAGGCCTCCTATCCCGCCCTTAGCGGCGCACCGTCGTTAACGTTGGAAGGTACGGTTGCGCGAGACAGCCTGCCCGAGACGATGGATCGTTTCCGAAGGTGTACGAAGGAGCCGGACGCGCTCCTTCTCCAACAGCTGCGTCGTCGTCGTCGTCGTCGTCGTGGTGAATAATTCTCGTAAGAAAGCGAAGGCGATTTTCCTTGCCATTTCCCGCGTCTTCTCGCAGTTTTACCAAGTATTTCTTCCATTCCTTCTCGGCTGGTCGAACGAGCCTGCTTCCAGTCGTCACGAAATGATTTTGCTCGTGCCTTTTCGTAGCCGAATGAATTATTCAAGCGGTTGCCGTAAAAGCGACGTAACGTCGAATAGGAAGGAATCGTATAACGAAAAGGATCCGCTTGAGCGTGGATAAACGCGTGGAAAAATCGTTACGAATTGAACGGGTAATGACAAGGCTATATCGTATTTATAACGTACGCGTGTACTTACGTGCATAGGTGTGCAGGCGACGTAGCGCGTGTTTATTCGCCGACCGACTGCTTACGTATGCGAATGCTATCGGGCTCAGTCGGAATCGTTAATTTGCAATTTGCGATAGTCCATTATCGTAAACATGGAATACGAGTACGCTAGTTTCAGGATCGTAATTAATCAGCAGCTTGCGCCGATTCGTAAAGCGACGATCATTGAATAAAGTAACAAAGGAACGTAGGAAACGTAAGTAATCACAGGGTTCTCGCGAATCTATTTTACGAATTAACGAACGATTCGCGAACGAGAGTTTCCTCGTTCGAGGGAGATTATCGCGCTGCAGTCCGACGTTCCCGCGTTATTTTAGCATTATTACCGCGACGATGATGCGAGGAGAGTAGTCGGGTTTTTCATAATACGTCGTGTTCTATCGTGGCGTCGTAAAAGTCATCGCGACGGGGAAAGGCCAACGGCGGTTAAAGGCGGTAGTTTTCAGTACGATAGTTTAAAGAGTTTGGAATTAAATTCCATCGGAGTACGAGTCTTTTTCGGCAAAAGAAAAATGTCTCCTTCGCGTTGATAGCCGAGATCGCGAAGGAAGGAAAATTTGGCAAAGAATCGTTCGAAAGCGCTTGAGAAAATTAGAAGAGCGATTAGATGCTAACGAAACGCGATCGTTACGTTCCGGCATATAATCTGGCATTGCCCTTGTCGAATATCGAGTGACGAGCGATACACGGTCGTTGATGAATGCACGATTAAATCCATGAGCTTGTCGGCGGCGGCATCGAGCGAACGCGAAAAAGCATAAAATTGTACTGGAGCAACGACAACGAACAACGACGCCCATAAATTCGCACGCGCGTCCAATAATAATTGCAAATTGGATTTTACTTTCGTCGAATAATACATAATCGAAATATTTAACGCGATTCGTAGTAGCGATCGTGTAACTGATTGCGAAGATCCACTCGAATCTAACGCTTTCGATAATCAATGGATCAAGGTATTAGTGCAATTTGGAATTCGAAATCACCGTTTCCATTAATGCGATCGGCATAATACCCATGAGCCCGTTTCATTAAATAAAAGCCACGCGCGATGATCACGAAGATTAGGATCGTTTAATCGAGGAGAAAAGTGTAATTCGGCCGTTTCGCTCTCTCCCTCTCTCTCTCGAAAAATTGTTATCTCCATCGATTCAAGATCTCCTTGCACATCGACTCGTTAGCGACGATCGAAACATCGAATCAGTCATAATTATCAATCTCGTTATCGTTAAAGGGAGAACGCGGCGTAACATCGCGAACGTTACCTCGATGCCCGATACCATCTTTAAAAAACCATACGAATCGTTCTGTCTCTTTCGCTCGTAGAACTCTCCGGATCGGTTGAGGTAGAATCCGCTGGTCGGCGTCGTCGTCGTTTACGCGGGCGATGGTCACGCTCGATTAGAATCGTTAATTCGCAATCTCGAATCGTTCGGCGAAGCGATCTCGCGATCGTTATTACTCGACGCTTAATGGAATCGGTAGATTAAGCGACGATATTGACACCGGGTTCAAAGCGGGAACGCAGGATCGCGCTTAATTGTCGTCGCGGACCTGGAAATGCTACGACACGTTGCTCGCGTCGTAAAGCACGCATCCGACGCACCGAGGCGCGCGAAACGATAGCGACTGGGGCTGCTGCTGGTGCAAATGTCCTTGCCGCTGCTGCTAACGACGACGGGTGGTCGAGTCGGGTCGATGGGTGGCCGTTGGGTGCTAGGAAAGCGCCCAACGCGAAAGATGCGAATAGCGACGCGCGTTCGTCGTCGAGATGGATTCGTCGCTCGAATCGTTCGCGATTCACGAACTTTTGCCTTTACGAGTAGCACGAGTCGGAACTTTGCGACGTTACGAATTACGAGTCGAGTTGCTTTTTCGTAAACTTTGGAGAACATCTCGATACGCGCTCGATCTTGGGGCGAATCGTCGTCGCAAGGATCGAAGAATTTATTCGAAAACTCGTGGATGGTCGGAAGGCGGAAAGTTACGCCTGGCGGAAGCAACGATAATCCACGCCTCTCGAGAACGCCTTCGAGCGAAATTCGAAACGGAATGGCGCAGCCCGTACGCGCGCCCAGCCACCTCGGTTTACATTAACAAAGTCAATCGCTCCATTTGTGCAGCTGCCACGCTCGAGGCATCTAATCTCCCATCCGCGCGACGTCGCCTGCCAACCGTTTCGCCAAAAGTCCACGAACTTTCTACCTACCCTCGACGTCGCGGAGTCGCTATTTTTCTACCGACGAACGCGTACGCGACCTTTTTTCCCCGGTATTTCCGTCGTTCTTTCGCGTTCCGTAAATTCCGAGAACGTACCGAGCTACGTCATAATTTTATGACGTTATCGAGATCGTTTCGTTGCCTCTGAGACGCGACAAAGTTAGGAAATTTTTCAATATTTTTGATAGCCAAAGAGTTAAGACGGAGCTCGTAGCTTCCGATCGAATTTTGCTTGGCTTGCCCTTAGTTTGGCGAGCAACGAGCAAATTCGAAACTACCCATCGAACGGCGAAAAGCGACGAAACAAAATGGCGGATACACGATTTAGTTAAATCGTCCGTACGACGAACGAACGGTCTCCGTTTCGACCCGACTATGGTTAACGTCGATTCGACGCGTCTCGTTCCGCAGCGGCGTTAAGATTCCTCCTGCTGCACCGGCTGCGCGTCCCGTTCGACACGGCGGCAGAGCCTTCGGATCGATGCACGCGTGCGCGCGTGCCTCGGAAATTCGTGCGGAAGCGTCGTGTGCGCCTGACGTGCGTACACGCGTCGACTAGCAGCGGCGGAAACAGCCGAGCCGAGGAACGGGGAAATCGATCACGTTCGACGATAATCGAAAGCCATCGAAACGCGATCGCGTCCTGATTTTACGAGCGCTCGTCCGGTAATCGTCGTGCAGCTCGTGTTTTTTCGTTGTACGCGACGACTCGGCCCCCACTCGACTCCCCGGATTCTCGTCGGAACGATAATTTAGCCCCCGACGGAAAACGCGGCCGATCGATGATCGCCACGCTTCTTTTTTTTTAATTCCTCTCGCGAGGAGACGCGAGACGGATTCTCGCGAGAGCAACGGTACGTCGAGGTAGGTCGACTCCATTTTCTCCCTCGTAAATCAAGTTCCAAGGGGCTTCGGGTCGACGAAATACACCAACGGTAGCTTCGGCATTCCTCGCTATCGTTAACGGTTTCTTCGCGAACTCGCGTAAAATTCGAAGGCCATGGCCTTACGGGTACCGCCGGGAGCTTTTTACCCTTAATGGATATCCGAGCGGTTGGATGCGAATCCGAAGTTAAAAGCAACGATTTCAACGGCTTCTTTCGCTCGAGCACGCCTCGGTGACGCTTCGGAGACACATTTTTCATCTTGAAAAAAGCCACGCAACGACTCGAGCTAAAACGACCGTCCCGATGCTCTTAAGAAGCACCCAGCGACGTCCCTCGCGTAGGATCGACCGGTCTCGAACCGAGGAATCCAATCGCGAGTTTCCTCGTCGAGACGAAGTTCAACGATTAGGTCGGTCGTCCCTGGGATTCCATAACGCGATACTACGCGTACCAACCGCACCGATCGAGCGCGCGCTTCTGGAATTGTGGCGCGTAGGACTCGATGGAGAATGGAGAGGAGAGGAGAGAAGGTTCGAGTTAGGTGGACATTCTCGAGGGTTCGAAGGCGGTTCTCTCGACGGTACGCGACGGTAGACACGCGTCGCCCTTTCCATGGGATTCCACGGTGTCGTGGGTCGCTCGCGTTTAATCCCAAGCCACGTAGCCGTGAAAGAAGCGTCTCGCGACGGATGGAACGCGCTCGACGGTACGCTGGTGGCGCTGAGATCCTGGCCAACCGGAGGAGACGCGCCACGAGCCGAGCGAGAGAAGAGGCGACGCTGGGAATTGAATGGGAAATTGATGGGTTTCGCCCTGTCGCCCGTGTACAAGCATATCCGCCGTATACACTCGCTTCCTCTGCCGTTCCAAACCCCCTCCCTCTCTCCTCGCCTTGTACCGGCCTTGTATACGAACCTGTACCACCTACGCGTACGCGGCTTGCTCCTGCGTTCTGCCTCTCTCTCCCTCTCTGTCTCTCTTGTCCCTCGCCTCGCGCCACCTTGCCTCGCTCCTTTCCAACAGCCACCGGCTCCGTCCTACCACCTACTACTACGCGTGCCAACTTCTGCATTCTCTCTCCCTCTCTTTCTCACTTACCTCGGCATCGGTCCTTCTTATCTGAAAACCTTTTCTTACGAGCCAATCGTGTTCGTCCATCCTCTTCGTCGACTATCTTGCCTCGCTCCTTTCCGTCAGCCTCGCATATAGATACTCGCCTCGTAGCAAGCGTGCTTGCTCCTAGATTCGTGCAAGGCCTCGTCCCCCCGGGTCAAGGCAGGTTGTCTTGTCCTCGATGCGGCGGTCGTGCGCTCGCTCGCCCACCACCTATACATCCTCGTATCAAGGGGTAAACCGCCGTCGCTCCGTTTGGTCCGGTGTTTGCCGACACTGACCGCCTGAATATGTATCGCGTCGCGTCCCGACGCTTTGATTGTACGCGTTCGCATTTGCATTCGGAAGCGTTCCGGATCTCCTTCGATCGCGTGAGAGGAAAGGCCGGTCGAGGGACGAAACGCGCGCGTCTCTACGACGGATTTCGTCGCCTCGAGGTACCCGGGAACGTCGTCTTTCGACGTTCGGAAGGATCCGTTCTAGTCGATTTCGATCGACGTCGCGTACCTTTAGGATCGGTACGTTATCCGCGATAGTCCAGGGTTCTTCCAACGATCTGGAAAGGGTGCAAGACTCTTGGAAAAACCTCAGGAGCGGCTGATCTTGGTCTTTAAAAATGTTGTTTAGTTCGACCCTCGAGTAGCGAGTTCTTTTTATCGAAGAACGAAATTAGTTTCGGTTATGATGGTTTCGTTAACTTTAAATCGCTGACGATACGACGCTTACTCGTATCCTGATTGGTCAGGAAGCAAGAGGTACTCGACAAAGGGTTAAAGAGATTCGAAAGTTATCGACTTTAAGAGAAAAACGATCGCATCTGCGTCGGAATTTCGATATCTCGGGAAAATGAGTGACGCGACGATCGCGCAAAAACACTGGAAACAGACCGGAATCGTTTTACGGTCTGGTCGTCGTCCTTTTTCCTCTTCCAAGTCCCGCGTTCCTCCTTCGATGAGTTTTCCCTTTTCCGCTAGGCTAAAGCGAGAACGCTTTATGTAAATTTCTTCGTGTCGCGAACCGTGTCGAATTAGGCACGTTCTCTCGGCACTTTAATTGTTTAAAAGCTGGCTCGCCTTTCTCTCGCCTCTTATCTCGAGCCTCGCCACCGCGAAATATCCACGAACGACCAGTTTAAGCTCTCTCTCTCTCTCTCTCTCTCTCTCTCTCTCTCTCCGATTTTCGCCGCGAAGCTTTCCGAATTTCGATGGAAATCCGTTCCAACTCGGCTTTCCGCCTTTCCCCGGGCAACGAATAAAATTTTTGCGAGTTAGAGCTTAGCAAGAGCTCGATCGCGTACCAGTCGAAATCGAAAATGAAGTCACCAAAATTATTAAAATTATTATTAGATTCATTTTTATCGATCATTATTGAAATTATACTGTTAAAATTAAGAGGGAAAAAGACAGGCGTCTCGTCCTCGCGGACCATCCATGCGCGTTCGGTCTTGCGTTCTTGCGAAAGTTAAACCGCGCGACGTGATGGCGGTTCGTACAGGCGCATTATCTCGGTTCTCGGTCTTCTCTCGCGAGTTGTCGCAGGCTCCTACCTCGTTCGTGTAACCGTTTAACGCGATCGCGATTCACGCCGCAGTTTCTTCGTCTCTCACTCGGAGCACGAACCGTTCTTTCTCGCAACGCGCCACGACTTTACAGTCTCGTTACCGCCATTCGTCCCTTTTCTACGTCGTTTCGACCATTCCGTGGAAAATCGTCCCTAGACTCGCGTAGCCCCTAAGAACCCTTTTCCTACTTCTTTTTTTGCCCTCGCCGATCGCCAGCCTATCGAGCGGATCGATCGATAAGTTCGTCCGCGAATTAACAAAATTACGACAAAGAATAAAACTTGGAATACGAACGAACTAACTTCGCGAGACTCGCGCGTTACATTTTTTGTCTTTTTCCGTATTTGGCATCGAACTTGGAGGCGTTCGTTCGCTAGTTTCGCACACGGCACCAAGTCGTTTCTTCCCCGCGTTATTTCAAAATCGATCGAAACTAAAGCGTACGAAACGATTTTTCTCGAGATTTCTTTTACCTCCGTCCGTCTTACGAGGGCGTTTCTACGCGCGCGCGCTAGCTTCGGTTCGACGCGTCCGAGACTCGCCTGTTCGAAGCGACTGTCGCTCGAGAGTCGATGGATCCTTGGTGGAATTAATCGCGCGAAGAAGGTAGGCGAAGGATCGAGAATCGTCCAGGGGGCCGGCGAGTGGGAAAAGTACCTTTTTCTCGGTGCGATTGCCCTCTTCTTCCTCCTCTCCTCGAGTATTCGTCGAAAAGGCGGATCCCGAAAAACTTGATAATCCGTCGTTGAAACTCTTGGAGTCGTCGTCGTCGCCGCTTATTATTCTCTCGCCGATTTTCCTCGAGGCCTTAGCGTGTTTTCCCACGATCGCCGATCGCCTTTCTCTCCTCCTCTCCTCGGAGGAGCGAAAATACTCCGGCGAAAGAAATTACTCGCGATTCGTCTCGGCGAAAATTGATTTATCGCGCCGGCGAAACTTTCTTCCTCTCGCGTAAGGTACCGCGCGTAGCCCGACTCCCTTCGCGCTCTTCGAGCTGCAGGAAAGTTTCTCGGCGAACGGTTGGATCGATCCGGGGTCGCTCTTCGACGACCACCGAAATTGGGATCGTCTTCTCGACGGGCGAATATTCGTTGAAAATATCGGCGCGACTCGACCGGAAGCTCGATAGGAATACATAATGGCGAATAGATGATATAGGATAATAAGACGATCGACGAGTTCGTAACAAAGGAGAAGAAGAGGGCTTCCAAAGCGACGACTTCCTTGCGCGCAGCATCGTCGACCCTCGCTTCGAGGAAAAGCGAAAGAGCGACGGAAGGTTAACCGGACGACGCCCGGAAACGGTCGATAACTCGTTTACGTAGCTGTTGCCAGCGTACGTCCGAAGCGAAGGGAGGGAAGGAACGACAGGCCACGCGAATCGCGTCGACGTGGCACTCGCGTACCACCACGGGGAAGACGAAAGTTTGCGACACGCTCCGACACGTACGTCCGGGTAGTTTGCAAGCCTGAGGATTATGGAATCTTTGGGAACGGACATGGACGACGCGTCACCAACCTCCAGGCAGTTGGCGTGACCGGTGTCTTCGTCCATTACGTCGCTAAGATATTCTTAATAACAGTAAGCTAGAAATTTCAACGTGGTCGGAGTCGAAAACGTCGTTCGGATTGAATTGGTCGTTCACGCTTTTATTCGAAGCGATGACGAAGAGAAGATAGCAAGGACGATCGAGTAAAGTCGTCGGGAAGCTCGCGTCGTGACCACGACTTCGTTTCCGCGCGTAAATTTCATTTCTTTCAAAGAGAGACTCGCGTAAGGATCTTCTCTCGCACGAGAGAGGTTCGTGATCTTTTCGCACGGTTAATTCGTCGGTAGACGCGGTCGCGGTTCGTCGCCTAACGAGCGACGACGAACGAGCAGCAAGAGGCGTCCTCCGCGTTTCTTTCATCTCGAATGGAGGACGCTGCTCCACTCCTCGTCCTCGACGTAATCACGGCTTTCTCATCGCGCGAATTTACCTTTAGGAGATGCTACGAAGCGCGCGCGCGGAAGAAAAGAAAAGGTAAAATCGATGGACGGGCGTCGCGCACGAGCGTCGTCCACGAGGTAGCGTGGTTATAACGAGAAACGATTACGAAGCGTCCAGAGGAATTTCTAAAGCGAACGTATTCGAAAATCGAAATGTCCGAAACACGCGTAAGGGAAATGGTTGTTCGCTCGTCCTCTTCGTACGCCTGCGTATTTACGATATCCGATCGATCTATAACGAAACGATTAACTCGATACGCCGTATATTTTCATTGGGAGATATTCGCACGTCGCGCGGAACAAACTTTTTTCGCGTATGAAACAACGCGAGCTACCTAAAACGATGACTGTTCAAAGTGAAAGGCAAACAGAACGCGTTACGAATGTTTATTTGCCATGGTGGTTGATCGCTTCTCGTACGTAATCGTTTTTCTCTCTTTCTCTCTCTCTCTCTCTCT
>JAITYT010000301.1:152614-163525 GCA_025433975.1 Liostenogaster flavolineata
TCGTTGAGTTTCTCTCGTAGGATGCAGTAGATTTGGAAAGCGAAGAAATACGCGCGCGAAGGGAAAAGCCTTAGAAAGGATCCGATTTTGCGAAGAATTTCGATTTTACGCGTAGAAGCAGAGGCGTTCGATGCATCGCTGTATCGGACAGAAATTAGAAAGGGGACGTCATTCGGAAGGAAGTAGAGGGATGGAAAAATAAGAGACGAATGACCGAAGGAAAGAAAACGGGCATCGCGGAATCGGAAGAAAAGAGGGAGACGAGTGGAAGGTTTTGAAATGCACACGATTTACTTTGCAAACGAGGACGAAGCCGGTAAACTCCGAAGGCGCCCGCGATACGACGTCTGGTCGTCTGAAAACTTGGCCAATAAGCGCCCCGAAAACAAGAAAAAGGCGAACCTGAGAGATCGCATAAACGGTGAGCGGCGAAAGAAAGGAAAAGAAGGGAAGAGAAAAGAAGAGAAGAAAATAGCGATACGGAGAGAACGGAAGAGACGTTAAAAGAAACTCGTTAAAGTCCTCGAAACGAACGAAAAATGGTTTACGCACTCCTGGTTGTTCCAGGGCTAGAACGTCTACACCCTACGATCCCCCTCGATCAGAAACGTCGGCGAGACTCGACGTTGAAGTCGGACTCGTTCGCTGTCGCATTCGATCGACGAGTCCGACTGGAGTAACGGATGGAGGAAAGAAGATGGCGGATGGACAAGCGGCCGGGTCGGGAAACTCGACGACGAAGTACGACGCGAAAGAAACGCGCCGCGAAAGAGAACCGCCAGGGGGTGGAGAGATCAGATCGCGCCGCGAAAGCAATCTCGATGGAGACTTCACCGAGGAATATAAAAGCGCGCCGATCCTCCGGTCGAAGGCGGCGGACGGCTACGGCGTCGCTGTCGCGGCAGACTTATCGTTTCCAACTTTTTCCCAAAGTATGATAAGTCGAAGTTCCTTGACTCGATTTACGAGGCAAATAGTATCCGTGTTCGTCTCGTTCTTCGCGTTAGTCTCGATGCGTGCGTTTCGCCGAAGGCACAAAATGGCGCTCCATGTTCGATAGAAAATTAATCACGACGCGCGGGTGTTCGCGTGCGCAACAGGTATTCGCGTAAGTCCTTGAGTGCGTCTCGTAACGCGATCTAGATCCACCGGTTTGCGTCGTAACGATTGCAATTTCGGGGATTACCCTGAGAAGCATAAGCGACGAGATCGAGCGAGTATCCGAGATGGTCCTTCTCGATCGATCCTCGCGTCCTTCGAAAGGAGACGCCATCAACGGCGATTAATTTTCCGACGTCTCGGACGGCGTTCGTCGAAATTGTTCCGTCGACGGGAAAGAATGGACGCGACGACTATCGAGATCGTTATTAGGCGAATCGGTCGATCGAGAGACTCGTCGCGATCGTTTTAATCACGATAATCGCTCGACTCGCTCTTCCTTGCTTTCCGTTCGACACGCCTCCGTGCGCCTTTGTTCTCGTATCGCGATAATCGATATCCAACGCTTCTGGATCTCTCTTTCCCTCTCCCTCCCCCCTCTCTCTCTCTCTTTCTATCCATCTATCTATCCGTCGCAGCATCCGGCAGCGGCACACGCACGGGCAGGTACATTAAATCGCAGGACTTTAATTGGTATCGCGCGGAGAGTTTAAACGATCCTGATTAATACCGAAGCGATGGCGGAACGAGCGCTCGTGAGAAATCGTCGTCGATTACCTCCGCTTTGGATAGCGCGCGACGTCCATCGGCGAATTCGAGGCCGCGGATCGGACCTACTTCGATCGTCTTTTGAATTATCGCGGTTCCTCGTCCTTCTCGAGAAGCGTGGGTCGTTTCGACGATTCCTCCGGACTCTACCGATTTTCCGAGAGTCACGGATAAATTAAAAAACGTCGTGCGGGTGCTCGAAAGAGACAACGTCCACTCGACGACCACTTGCATTTTCACTGTGTTTCCTACGCATTTTTCTTTCTTTTTTGAAAGGAAACGTTCGCAAAGGCGAATTCACTGGCACGCGCGAACGTCGTCGCAGGACCCATCGTAATCCGCGGGGTTACGACGTGGCGGCCGGAAACAATGGAGAGGATCGAAGCCGCGAGATATTCGAAGCTGGCGCGGCTCGCGCCAGTCGAATTCGACGCGATTTTCGACCGCGAAAGAGGGCGCGATATCGAAGCCGACAATTCGAACGAATTTACTCTCGCCTCTTCGAATTATTATCCAAAGGCAGCAAACGAAAGGCGGCGGTATCCCGATGAAATTTTCTTTCGCGCAGCTCCGCCAAAGTTTTCGACGAGGAGGCTCGTAATTGCGGAACTTGGCGGGGCAAAGTTTCCATTTCGTCCACGGGGTCGCGATCAAAGCCGAAGAATTTTCGAAGAATTTTTCCACTGTAAGACGGACGAAGCACACAGGAGTCTCGACGATATTTACAGCTTTTTCCCTTTCCTTCTTCCTTTTTTAAGTAACGTCGAGTCGTTGGCGAATAATCGATCACCGGGACGTCGAAAGGGTGTCGAAGAGTTTTCGAAGGGCGGAGAGTAAACGTTGAAAAAGGGCCGAAAAGGAGGGCGAGAGGGAGTGGCATAATCGTAGAAGCGGATCGTCGCATTCACGCGCGCGTTCCCGTGAATAATATATAACGCTCGCGTGACTCGGCTCTTTATGACGCAACGGAACGTATCCTGTTCCGTGGACGGACACGCGCGTAAGCGTACGTGTAAATACACGTGTACCACCCGTGGACACGAAAGGTGAAAACGCGAACACGCACGCTGCCACCCGACGTAAGTGTGCGCGCGTAACTTTACGATCGTTTGCCGAGAGCCGAGGAAAAACGTAGCGAGAGAGAGAGAGAGAGAAAGAAGTCGTTGCTTCCCCGAGCATTCGATCATTCGAACCCTTTGTAATTCACCGTTTACGTGTCTCTTCGTACGCCTCGTAGCACTCGCTCGTAATTCTATAGTTTCGGAGAAATTATTAGGTCGTTGGGAAAGTAATTTCGTTTTTTCCCGACAATTTTTCATAAAAACAACATTAAAAAAAGAAAAAAAAAGCGAAATGACTTCATGCATTTCAGACTCGTATTATAGGATATTATCGCGTTCGGGATTTGACGCCTTCGAAAGAGGATATTAAAAAAGTCACTCCTCCAATTACCGATGTATATATCTCTTCTCTTCTAGAGCACTATTTAATCCGTATGGTATCGAGCTTGACGATTCGTAACGATCGAACATTTCTCGCTCTTTCGAGAAATTTCTTGTATACTACCGTGTCCTCGGAGGTTCACGACGGCCTCCTCCTAAATCGTTCGCCTCTCGTAATTACGTCTTCGTCGTTTCGTTAACCAAGACGAGAGTGGTTAGATCCGTTTGTACCACCGGTGGCGCGCACCTAGCGCGTCATCGCATCGATCGTAAAGCTTCTTAAAGTAGGACATCCGACCTCGTTCGAATCCGGCAGAACGTTTAACCCCTTTAAGGTCTAACGTCGCTAAATCGGTAGAACCGACCGCGCGAAACGTTCCCATCCATCGTCGTCGCGCTGGAACGATTTCAATTCGGCTTCGTTCAACGTCACGGTGTAGAAGCACGAGGCAGTATCTCTCGCCGTGTTTTCCCGTTAAAATATTACAATAAAAACGGTAGGATAATTCGATTCGCGTGCCTCGAATGCGACGAATCGATTAAAAATATTCCGATAGGACGACGAAAACTTGGATCGACCAACGAAAAACTCGAAGAAACGAAAGATACGCTCCGGACTGAAAGAGGGTAAAGAACGCGCGAATAAACGCACCAACGAGTATCGAATTCGAACTTAATAGCGGGGATTAACGCGCTCGCGTTCGTATTTCGCTGGGGGAAAAAAAAGGGAGGCAGGCGCGGTCGACGCGAATAAGCGCGAAGAGCATCGCGGCAGGGAATATTTTCGAATCGCTACTGACAGATTTTGCATCGCGGAGCGCCCATCTGCCATTCGCACGTGCTCGATATCATCGTTCGAAATGACTGACATTTCGAATCGTATCGAAGTTTTTGCACGTTGTTCGGCGCGTTCGAACGCGGCTCCGCGCGCCTACGCGCGCCCGGCGTATGGAAATTTCTCCATTATTACGGTATCGATCGCGGCGTTGCATTGATATTCATATTTTTATCTCTGTCCTTGCCGCTATCGTTATCGTCCTTATTATTTTCGATTTTATTAACGCAGGTTCGCCGCCTCGTTCGATAGAAAATTCGTTGCCTCGCGACGAGGCGGCGCGTAACTCGTCTCGGATCTTGGCGAGATTCTCTTCGCGAAGTGGAGCGCCCTTGCCTCTCGGTAACGACGACCCTTTGTCCGCGGTTCGATTCCTATTGGCGTATATTTTTTCGCGATACTCCGGAAAAGCACGGAAAAGGAGACGGGTAAAAAGGCGCCTCGCGAGACACGGAGATCGTCTGGAGAATCACCAAAATCGGTCCTTCCTCGACTTTCACCGTCTTTACCGGCGGAACGTTCGTAGTTTTAATCGATTTACTCGTCCGTAAATAAAAGTTCGTTTTATCGTCGTTCGCTGCGAACCTTCTTTCGAAATCGATTTAACTTTCGATCTTTCTTACGTCTACTATCGTAGCTCGCGTTGCAAATTGCAAATTGCAAATTGCAAATTGCAAAGAAGCAGGAATTAATGAAGGGTACGCTCTTCGAAATTATTATACATATTTTACACAGCGTACATATCATATATATTTTGAATAGAATCTCCGTGGATCGGACGTCGCTGATGCCCGAACACGGCACCTTAAGTAGTAGGTGCTTCGAATCCGTAGGATAGACGCGCGAAATTAAAGAAAAGTTAGAAAGTGGGAGTCTTAGGAGAACGGGAAGAACGTATCACCGGTACGCGAGGAAATACATCCTTTCGTAATCCTCTCACGAGCGTCCTCGACGTTTCGAGTTATTCGATGGGAAAAGAAACGGCATCGCCGTGAATACCTTCGCCGCGACGCGGTCCGCACGAACGAATAACGGACACCGTGTTAGCGATGTGGCACTCCTGGGATTTTTCAAATCTAGGGTCGTAAACTTCAAATAACTCGAAACATTTTATGATACCTTCGCGAAACGAAAGTTCCGCGCCGCGCTCTGACGTATCTCGGGAGCGCTGAAACTTTCGAAAGGGAGTAAGAAAATCTTGAATCTCGAAATTCGTGCTTCGCGGTAAGTGTAGCGAATGTAATCCAGCGTGTACGGAATAAATTTCACGCGGCAAGGTGGCGCCACGTTAAAGCGGAACGTCGAAAGAATCCCACTGCTTCTCCTAGCAATCAAATTTAAAGCGAAACGTACGGACGCGTCTCCATTTGCCATCGTCGATGGCTATTGACCCTTTCGGTGCCAGACGACGATAAATCGCCCTTTCGAAAAGTTTCGAGAAACGCCAAGGACGATATATAATATTTCTTTCGAGACGCGATCGATATTTTTTGTCCTTTTCAAGTAGAAATAGGAGTTTTTATAATCGACAACGAAAACTGACTTTTGTTAAAAATCAAGTTTTCTGTCCGATACAGTTCGCGAATAAGCGAACGGAAGCTTACGAAAGGATTCGTTGAGATGCGTTCGCGGTGTCGCGGTCGTTACAAAGCGACGATAGAGCACAAGGAATGTGGGCGATCGCGTCCCGGCCGGATACAAAACGCTTTAATTCCGGTGGTATTAGCGAGTATCAGAAAAGCCGACTAAACGCGTTCGACCAAATAAACGAACGAACGGACGCTTTAACCGGCGCGGCGGGCAAAGCGCCGCTATGCAAATGATGCAAAGTCGAACGGAATTGCGAGCTAAAGAGAATAAGGGGCAAAGGGAGGGAGATGAAATTCGCATGGAGCTTCTCTTTTTCGCGAAAATATCGGAGGATCGAACGCGCCAATTTTCGAGCGCAAAGGGACGCGAATATCCATCCTTCTTCCCTTCCTCGTAATCCGTAACGGAGGAGATGCAACGATCAGCGGGAATAGACGAGAGAGCGAGGCAAAGACGCCGCCGGAGAAACGCTTACAAAGAACGAGAACGAGACGGGGCGCGAAACGAGGAAGGATGTAAACTCGCGATCGGAAACGCGACGGACGCGCATTCGACAGCCTCTCGCGGTCGAAAATGCAGGATAGAGAGGATCGCTCTTAACGCTTTAACCCTTGATACTCGAATTTTTAAGCGTGAATATCGACCGACTTGCAGCTTTTTAAGCGTTAGACTTAAAAACTCTACGATGACGTGTAAATAATAGTATTAATTCGTTTCGGAGGTAATATCGTTTCGATTGCAATATTTATATTATTAATTACAATGTAGACATTATGTATGGTACGTAAAGGCACGCTTCAAATCAGAGGTGCCTGACAAGCACGCTTGGAGTGGAACGTCGTACATCGGCGGTGGCGCTCGAGAGGCACGCTTGGACCCGTAAGGGTTAAAGGCCCTTCGCACGACACGTTTTATCGAATTAATTCTTCGAAAACATTATCGGCCTCTGGCGACGTTCGACCGCGTAAACACGGGACCGTTAAAGCGTTAACGGTAACGGTAAGCGGTGAAATAATCTCTTACGAAACACGCGTTGATTTTTAGAAAAAATTGTCAATTTATCGAAGGAAATAACGTGGAACGCGTACTATTAAAATAGTCGAATAGTTGCATGCTTATAAGCCATATAAACGATCGAAGTAAATTTTGAATGGAATACGTGGCGATTAAAAGTGAAAATAGTAATCGTTAAGAGGAAACGAAGGGGAGGACGTTTGGCAAACGGACGCCGGAAAAAAAATGTCGTTCGTTCGTTCGATTAAATTTGATCGGAGAATTAGCGATTCTTCGCGTTTACATAAATAGAAACTGTGCTGCGATGGACAGATATACAGGCAAAACTAGAAGCAATTTCGTTGGTATTGGAGTTTCTGGGCGAGCTCCAAAGACGCGCGGCGCTTCTCGTTGTTTCGTCGAGCTACGAATGATTTCCTAACGAGCCTCGGTGAACGATCGTCTCTGACGCTCCTGGAAAATTCGATTTACGTTCTTCGTCGTCGTTGTCGTCGAAGTAGTTTTCGTAGGACGTTTCCTTGGCGAGATAAGCGCGACATCGGAACGGTTTCAACGTCGTCACCGGCGTCGATGGTTCGAAATACGGAAGCGAGCCGAGCTTACGAGGCTCAAAGGGAGCCATTTACGCTGGCACTGGCGAGTTCTCGTTCGTCGATTTTCAGCTTCGAGAAAATTCCAATCAAAATTCGTGGACAAACTTTAGGACCGCGAAATTACTTACGTTTCTCGAGTATTTCGAGCGTTTCTTCGAATATTTTCAAAGTACCATCGGGATCGGTCGAAACGGCGATAAAATCGCAAAGCTAGTTTTCGCCTACTATTTTCGAGCTTTTTGGACTCGTGGACGATCGAAAGCTAGTCGATGGAACGCTTTCGAAACGGACGAGAGACTCGAGAGGCATCTCGAGCCACGTTTCTCCTCCCACGAGAAACACGTGACCGTACTCGAACGCGAAAGAGTCTCGACGCGGCCGCATTGAACGCGAAACGTGTAACTGACAGCTGTAACGAATGGTCTGATTAACTCGATTGGGCGTGATGATCGATTCGATATCGCCTCTTTATCGGCTGCTTTTCCTTCTCCGTCCTTGTCGTCGTGGATGCAGCCTCTGTCTCTCGATGCATTCGGCGTGATCGAATCGTATCGAAAAACACGCTTATAAAAGAGAGAGAATAAAGACTAAAACGACGAAGAGAAGAGATGGACGGACTTTGAAACCTCCCTCGTTCCCTCCGCAACGCTTCTATCAAAGAATCATTAATAATACGGGACGTACGCAGTTGGAACTAAGGAGAAAGGTTCGCGCGTAGAAAGGAAAGTCACCGAGGGAGAAGCAGGAAGAATTGGAAAGAAGGAGGAAAGGAGATGAGAGAATGGGGAAAGGGTAGCGTCGCGTCACGCTAATACGCTTCGAACGACGTGGCGCGTATCGTAGACATCGAGTCGAGTTTTACGGGCGATTTTGCCACGATCCTGCTCGATCGAGCGGTAACATAGGCGCGCGACGCTCCGGGAAGATTGCCAAGTGGCGAGAAGTTGGGCGCGCTCGAGATCTACGACGACGTCGATCGTACGCGCGCAGCGGCGGACTTTGTGAAAAACGCCTTTTTCATCGGCGTCCTTTCGTTTCACTGGGAGCGTCGTTCGTAGAAAATCGGTCGTAATAGGGTAACGACGCGCGTGGACGCGAATTTCCACCCACTCGACCTTGAAAGATCGTCGGAGAGAAGCCGATCGCGGAGAGGTTGGAAGGCGTTTCTCGTGCCTCGCGATCGAAGCCATAAAAATAGCCTTACGAATTCGCGCTCGGACGTGATCGTCGTTCGTGACTTCGCGACCTTCCGAAAACGGTCTCTCTCTTTCTTTCTTTTTTTATTAGCGCTCTTCCGACTCGCTTTAAAGGATCGCGGTACCGAGGTACAACGAGGTGTAGCGCTTTTACGTTGCAACGGGCGAAACGGGCTATCTCGTAAGACTTTGGAAATTTATTTGGCCGCGCGGCCGTAACTTCTCGTTCGGTCCTCAGATCGCGGAAAAGCAACGGCGTCGGTGTAACGAATTTATCGGTGCTCGGACGTAACACGGTGGACGTTATCGCGTGTAACAACGTCCTACGATTTACAAAATGGATTCCATTCTTCTACGTGACGTATGACGTCGTTGCGTCGATCGTCATCTGCCCTGTAAAGATCGTGGAAAAAGAGGGGATTGTTAGAAGGTCGGAAAGAAGAGCCGCTTCGAATTCGTATTTCGTCGACCGGTCGGACGGCGATGGAAGCGCGGATTTTCGAATTCGCGAAGGTTAATCGTTTCGAAGGGAGAAAAGCGCGGAGTCGTATCGATGGAAAATCAGGCGGCGCGTGGGAGCTCGAAGTCTCGAAGGGACGCGAGAATTTGCATTCCGGATCGATTCGCAGAACGGCGCGGTAGGTCCTCCGAAAATACATGGAGGAAATAACGGGCGATTGGAACGTCGTCCGTGGTTGGCGGCGATTGCAATATCGTTGCGAGGTCATCCCATCGAGGCCGAAAGGAGACGCGCGGTCCGCATTGTGCGTTGCTATCGCTGTGATTGCTATTGGGAGAACGGAAAGCCGGACTCCATCCTCCTGTACCTTATATTTATTCGCACGTATCCTCTTGCTAGCTAGCTAGCGCGCTCGTGTCGAGCATGTCGAACATGTCGAGCTCGTCGAGTCGGCGTAATTACGGTAGGCGATCGCGACGTTAGTCTCCAGCTGGGCTTTGGACTCGTTGTCGATTTTTAGAGGGAGCAAGATCGTAAGGAGACGCGGTGACCGCATCGTGCGTTCTTATCATTGCGATTGCTATTGGGAAAGCCAAAAGCTGAATTTCATCCCCTGTGCTTTACATTTATTCGAACTTTTCGTATTTATTTATTCTCCTGCTAGCTAACTGCTAGACAGATCAATGTGTAGCACGTCGAGTTGGCGTAATTACGATAGGTGATCGCGTCAATTTCTTGAGAAATCAAGACCGCAAGGAGACGCGCGAACCGCGTCGCTATTAATGCGATTGCTATTGCCATTGCTATTGGAAAATCGTTTTTTCGTATTTTTGTATCCCTACGTAATTACGGTAGACGATCGCGACGCTAGTCGTAAACAAAGTCGTTCCTAGCGAGAACGAGCGAATCGACGATCCTTTTAAAGCATCCTTTTAGAACGACGTTCCGCGAGAAAAAGCTGGACAACGGCGTCCTACGGGACGAAAGAAGTCCCCTTTGATTAATGCGTTACTACGTGTTTTCGAGTTCGATTCGAAGATACGCGTTCATTTCGCTCGACCTCGCTTCCGATATTTCCTCGCTCGTATCGAATCTCTCGATACGCTCGATTCGTAATTTTCGCTTGGACGTACGCATTTCCTAACCCTTGAACTTCGGTCGTTTCCGTCGGCTCGCATCCTCGTTAAAAAGAGAAAGACTCCTCCGGCGAAGACGTCGGACGACGGATATCGGAGAGGAGTGAGAGAGAAAGAGAGAGACCGTAGGCCACGCGGTAAATTCGACGTACGCGAAACATCGGTGCAACAATTTCGCGCAAATAAAGCCAGGAACGTCGGGAAAGTACGGTCTACCCGCGTCGCGGTATTTCGACGCACCTGCAAAAGTTGCGAGTGTACTCGTGGCAGCATCGGAGGGAGCCAACGCAGATAAATTTCCGCGCGGACCGTCGACGTCCACGAGAGGCATAACCGACGCTTCTCCGACCGTGTATAAGATAGTGATAAATTCCTTTTTTCTCTCTCTCTTTCTCTCTCCCCTCCCTTTGGTGCGTTCGCGTTCATTTCGCGCGTGGTTCGCGACGTTCCACCATATAAAACTCTAATAAATTCTTTTTCTTTCCGTCTTTCCTCTTTTCTCTCTCTCTCTCTCTTTCTCTCTCTCGTTCTCTTCTTTTATTATACGAGGCTCGAGGGAAAATATAGAGCCTCGCGGCGTTTGTAATTTATGTCCCAATAGGATCGGTCGCATCGGTTGGTGGCGCGTCGAGGGATCGCGAAGGGCCTCGCTCGCCCTCCTCGAGGGACGATCGTTAAAGTACGCGTCCGAGAGTCGTAAATCGTTGGTCGTTACGTTTTTGGCTATCGCGGTGTCACGGTGGTACCGCGGGGAGATCCAATTATCTTATCGTTATCGTCATCGACGAAGGTGGAAACGCGAAGAAAGCCGTCGAAGTCGAGATCGAGGCTACGAGGGGGAAGGTCGTAGCGACAGAACGTCGTGGACACTGTCCTGTCGTTGAAATTATCGCTGACGGAAGTTCGATGGATATCTTGCTTGAGAAAGAAAAAAAAAA
>JAITYT010000301.1:183511-193873 GCA_025433975.1 Liostenogaster flavolineata
TCAGGCGGCGAGCGCACCCCCGCGACACCCCTGCGTTACCAACGAACCAAGGAAATTTCGAACGGAACCAACGAAATTCCATCGCTCCTCGACCGCGCTAGAGTTATCAAACTGTTGCGTACGAAACGTTGAATTTTTAAGCGAATATATCGAAACGCGTATCTTTTTTCAAAAGCTGTTTATTCGATGAAAATGTGCTCCGTTCGCTTCGATCCACTTTTCCCAAGGAGATTTTAACGCGTAGATGCCTGTCTCGAAGGAATTTTTCAGACGGTTCATTGGCTAGGCATTTTTCGAAGCGACGCCGCACTTATCGCCCGGTTTATATCGCGTCCATCTTTTGCAGCACAATTACACGAATATCGCTCGAATTCGAATTCTTACGAAATTCTTAAAACAAATAACAAAATGACGCACCTTTGAGAAAATCTTCTTCGTTGGAAACGTGACTCTGGCGATGGACGGGGGGTACGACCGTAAACGAGGTTTTGCCAAAAACAAAAGGTTAACGAAAACAGGGAGACGAACGTTCGCGGGTAAAGAAAATCCGACCTAATATCATCGATAGCGCGATGGACGGTGGTAGCATATTTTAAGCTACGTTTTGTGAGAATTCAACGAGGCATCGAAGTGCACGCGATTTATTACGCTCCACGGCCACTCGATTACCGTCGGAATGCGAGCAGTGCGTACCGTCGAACCATTGGAATGTTTCTCCGATTAAAATTTCTCCAAAAAATCGAAGCGCTTGATCGGAATGACGCGCGTTGGTCCGCTCCGATATCAATATTCCGTTTCGATAAGAGGGAGAAAGATGGTCGGTCGCGTCGCCTACGAGTACGACGAGGAAAGGGACAAACGTTCGATAGCGCGATTTTCGGCGAGTCATCGTTCTTCTCTCTCGTTCTTGACGCGATTACTCTTTGCTCTTTCTCTTGGAAATAAATCGAGCGCGAATCCATCGCGACGCGTAGTCAGTCGGTTCCTTCTCCCCGTGTGTAGCGGTTCGCTCTCTCTCTCTCTCTCTCCCTCCACGCCATGTTCTTTCTCGTCGTCCTTCTCCACCTCTTCGACGTTTCCAGTTCTTTTTGTCCTTTCACGAAAGGTTACGTAATCTCGTAGAATTCATTAGCCAATAACGTCGTGTCCGTTCGACGTGGACCATCGCGTACGAGAGAACATTGCGCTCTCTCGCAAAATTCGCCCTTACTCGGTAGGAATATTTAAGCGCCCTCCGATCCAGCCGATTCGATTCGACTCGACGTTTCCTCTGGCGGTGTTCCCACCGGAACCGTCCGAACGGAAGAGACGTTCGTCCTCCTCTCGCTTGGCTGTTCGTCGGAAATCATCCACGCGTCCCAAAGAGTCCTTCGAGCGTCACGAGGAATTCTCACGATCGCTTTTCCCGAATATAACTCGGATGCGATAAAGAATGTGATTTTCGTTCTATATTCGTGAAATAGGTAAAGAAGTGGAGAAGCACACTGGTCGAAGGAGTGGGAACGACTGTTTCTTTAACGAGAGAAAGTTTCAGGGGTTTGGTATATCGGACGATTGGTCGGTTCGGGGGAGGGAATCGCTCGTGAAGCGCTAGGCTGAGAAGGCATCCCTAGGAACGATCCCGATCAGTAACGGTAATTACTAATACGCGGAATTTTTGGCTGCGTAAGGCCGGGGGTAGGAGGGCAAAGAGGGAAGGAGGGTAAGGCGCGACAGAGGCCGAGAGTCGGGTGAAAGAGGAAGCGCGCGCGGACGTACGATTGCAGCGGAAGTTAGCCGGCGTCGTGCATCACTATCAGCCACTCTAATTCCATAGAGTATCCCGCGAGACCGCGACGGGTAAAATGGATTGGCCGAGCAGCGACGGGCGGCGGCAGTGGTTCCTTATTCGAAATAACGCCGTCTATTTTCTTCCTCGCGACGATCTTTCCTCGATCCGCCGGGATCCGCGCTGAGAGTCGGACGCGAGACCCGGAGCTGCTCCCTGCAAACTCCCATCCCGACGGCTTGCCAAACTTTTTGTTAATTAAACTTCGGACGATCCAGGGGACGTCGAGGGACGTCGGAGAAAGGTGGGAAGGAAGGTCGTCTTGGAAGTTGGCCGAAGGACGGTTCAACGCCGGGCGAAACGATCTCGCCGATCGTCGGTGACGCGGCGAGTCTGTTAGTCGCGTGACGTCACGCGCTGCACCCTAGTAGCGCCATTAGGTTATCGCTTGCGAACGTTTCGGGCCTCCGTTCCATAAGTTCGACGCTTGCCTCGTCTTGGCGTCGTTTCGAGCGATGATTCGATGCGCGAAGAAAGAAAGACCAGTGGCGACGCGTCGCGTTATCGCTTCCAAACCTTTCAGGGCTCGTACTCTTACGTTTTCTCGTTTTTTGGAGTTGGACGGTAGTTTCTCCCAGAAATTTGCTTAAAATAACGTCGAACGTTCCGACCGGGGCTCGTTGCATCGATTAATCTCGGCGCGTATTCGCAGTTACTCGCGATTATCACGGTTTATTTTGGAGAACGACGAATTTACGCGAATCCGGAGTAATCGCGTCGTCGTCGTGGCGAGGATAAGGTCGATCTTTCGTCGAATGGAGCGCGTTCTCGCCGCGACTCGTATGGTAATTCATAGTTATTTCGCTCCTCGTGGTCCGCACGAAGCGACGCGCGGCCGTCGCCTTGTTTTTCTCCTCCTCTCGCCCCGTTGTACACAGCGACGGCGCGGTTAATACCAGAAAAACGAATTTCAAAACGGATAGAAGTTAGGGAAAAACGAGCGAAGTAAAAAAACAGCGAACGCCGCATCGCGTGACCGTGGAAAAAAGTTCGCCATGGTACCCTCTGCGATTCTAACGGAACAACAATATTTTTCCCTGGCCCCGCTGTTTTTTCGCGCATTTCAATATCTTTTCTACGAGCGCTCGCGTCCGTTCGAACGAGTTTCCTGCCTGCCTGGCTTCGATAACCGGACCGAGCGACGAAGTAACGTTTGCCTCGACCATCGCCGATCGAACGACTCGATGACGAGAGACCGTTGCTATCCCGAGGATCCGATCGATCGACGCCGTCCTGCTCGGTGCAACGAAACGAGACAAGGAGCTCCACGTTCGGCCTCGTTTTTTCGCGGATTCGAGCGAGATCGACGACCGGTCGAGATAAATTTAATCGCGCGGAAGGCCATTTCCACTTCGTAGACGCGATTCTAATCGATCGGCTTCGTTGTTACGTCGAAGTAGCGTTCGTAGATTGTCGAACGGTTGCACGCGTTTTCTTACCATCGAAGTCTATAAATTTGGAGGCTCGTTCGGAAGGCGGCTTTCCACCGTGTAGACGCCATTCCGATCGATCGGCTTCGTCGTTACGTCAGTGCGGGTGGCACTCGTAGATGCCAAATGGCGTTTTATCATCGGAGCCTAAAAAGTCACTCCGAGGCTGTTCTCGCGTCGCGACGATCGTTCGGTCGATCGAACGGTTTTGGAAGGTCGCAAGGGTAGACAGTTGGAAGCAGAAGAGGCTCCATCTCGTTCGTGGCAGTAAGACGGCATTGCGCCCTTTTGAATCACGCGATCCCGTCGTAGCTCACGATCCACGCTCGTTTGTCTTTACAGAGGCTTACGTGAATCTGGGCGCGGCTCTGGTCTCGGTTGGACGCGACACCGAGGCTGCTGCGGTTTTACGTGCCGGCGCATCCCTGGACGGCTCCGGTCTCAAGGACAAAAGGGCTCACGAGGCGGCGAGGGTGCAGGCCCTCCTTCAATTAGGAGCGCTCTATGCCGATCAGGGTAGATTACAGAGAGCCCTGTCCGCTTACAGAGAAGCCCTGCACGCTTTGCCGGATCACTATCCGCCTCAGGTTAGTAACGTTCTATCCTGTCTGTCTATTTCCCGCTCTCTCTCTCCCTCTCTCTATCTATCTACCTATCTTTCCGTGACTATGCCTGTCTGTCTGTCTGTCTGTCTGTCTGTCTGTCTGCTCGAACGAGTACGAATTTAGGCCTTCGCTACCGTTAAGCGATCAGGAATTTTCCTTTGAAATCCGAATTCGTTATTTTCCGCATTCGGAAATGGATCCACTTAACCTCTCAAGCCCGGAGAAAGTCTAAATTGCGATGAAAACGGATACTTCGTTACGTAACGGCAGTTATTATTTAATGGCGCAGGTAGGCAATATCACATCGAATCTATCTTTACTTTACCTAAGACGGAAGGGTAAGCGTGAAGTCACGCATAGATGGAAATTGTTTCGCAGCCCAGAGCGTTGCCACTTTTCGAACGGAACGGAAGAAGCGAAAAATCGCCGTTTTTCTCCGATTTCCGATCTAATCCGATCATATATTTTATTATATTTTTCGAGTATTCGAGCAAGGAAGAAGGAAGACGAATCTAACGCTATCGATAACTTCGATACGATTCCAAATCGATCACGGCGCACCTCTGCAATTAAGAAGCATTTTTTTCGCTGCGACTCGTCTTGGAAAATCGTACGGAAAATGATCTCGCGTATGTCCTCACTCTCTCTCTCTCTCTCCACGAATATCACTCCGTCCTTCTTCAGCCGCCATTGTTACCGTCCGTTATTGCCACCGTTGCAGCCTTTCCTCGCCCCCAGCGGCCACGATACACCTACGGTTTCGTCCTTCCTCCCTCTTTTCCTCCTTTTCTATGGCGAAACGACGCCAGCAGTGCGTCGTGTTTCCATCGAGTTCCAGGAACGACGACGATTCGTATACGATCGTTCGAAGGCGTCTTCGTACCGCTCCCTTGCCCCCGATCGCCACCGAACCCTGTCGATCCGCGTTCCAACTTTGCAGAGGCAGGACGGCGAGGCGACAACCAACAGCATCGTCTTCGCACTCTCCGCTTCGACGAAGCGCCGAGAAGTTTGCATTTTTACGAGATCTTCGCGGCACCCTCCTCGCCCCTTCGCCCCCAAAGACCGCGTCTTTGGTCCAGGAGCGTCGTCTTCCGCCTCTGGCCGTCTTTCTCTCTCTCTCTCTCTTTTTACTTCTTTCTATGCTCTTTTCTCTCTTTTCTCTCTCTGCTTCTTTCTATGCTCCAGCAGTGATCTCACGCCCGGCGTTTTGTTCGGCGCAGCGCCGTGGAATTCCTAGCCGACAATTTATACGAAAAGTATTTTTCGCCTTTCCTTACCGCGCCGTACAGCGAATACATACCGGGTGATATCGAGGAAACGGCTAGTTAACGTTCTCGTTCCGCGGTTATTACGACGAGCCAAGGATACGGGGGGATGTAATTTCGAGACCGAAAAATAACGTCGTGT
Organism: Liostenogaster flavolineata; assembly: GCA_025433975.1. Classification (NCBI taxonomy): domain Eukaryota; kingdom Metazoa; phylum Arthropoda; class Insecta; order Hymenoptera; family Vespidae; genus Liostenogaster; species Liostenogaster flavolineata. Next base: position 188,785 of record JAITYT010000301.1, read on the forward strand.
TTGATACCGATCGATCGATCGCGTACAACGAGCGTGATCGCATCGTCGACTCGAAACAAAAGTACATTATAAAATTGTTTCTGGAGAGTTTTTTAATATATATTTTTCGTTATATATTATCGATGGTCGAGTAGGATCATCGAGCAGGAGGCAGTCGAATAATAAACGAGAGACTTTATCGTAACAGTTGTAATACGGTTTAGCGATATATATTATTCGTAATATATTATGGATAATTAAATGGGATAATCGAGCAGGAGGCAGTCGAATGTCGAACGAAAGACTTTATCGTAACTTGAGACTATTTATTTTTGTATGATTCAAGACTGTATCGCTGTAGAGTTTATTAATATATATTCTTCGTAATGTATTATCGATGATTAAATGGAATCGTTAAGCAAGAATAATAAACGAAAGAGTTTGTTATACCAATCGCAGTAACGACTGATACTTGGAGTTTATTAATAAATATTCTACGTAATACATTATCGATGATTAAATGGGATAATCGAGCACGAGGCAAGTCGAACGATAAACGAGAGACTTTATCGTAATTTCAGGCTTTTTTAATTTGTTACAATTTAAGACATATTATCGTTCTCGTAGTGTTCTGTCTATTCGGTAACGTCTCGTGGGTAATACTCGAAAGAAAGAGAGAGACCAGCGAACGTGCCAAGCAGAAAAGAGAGTCTCCAGGACACGTTCGCAGTCGCAACCTTGTTATTCGCGAATATCGCGCTCGGTCGATCTCGAAGATATCGAAGAACCTCACGTAGCAACCGTACGTTCCGCTTCGCGATAGCTTCGAAAGGCGAACCACCGCCCGGTTTATGCGGGAATAACTTGTTTACGGTGCGAAGCGATCGAAGCGCGACGGCATTCAACGCGAGACAAAGCACCGTGAAACGAGAGCGTTTTGCTTTCTCCATCTCTCTCTCTCTCTCTCTTTTTCCTCCCATTTCCCTCCTCGTCTTCCTGGCTATCGTTACAAACCGAGGGGAGTATTCGCCGCGACAGTTGCGCGAACAGGCGGAAAGAGCGACAGAAACGGGAAGAAAGGGAGAGAGAGAGAGAGAGGAGCAGAAGGAACAGGAAGAAACAGAAGTTGCTCGAATCAATTTCGCGCGATCAAGCTCGAGCATAAATTTTCCAGCGCTCTCCTCTTATCCACTTTGATTTCGGTCGCAAACCGAGCGGATCCGCAGCCAGCGCCGCCGCCGCTGCACTCAAATCAGTTTCCCTCGATTAACCCCTTACGACCAAGAAAGGAAGCCACTTTTATCGTTGGAGTGCCAGCGGACGATATATCGCTTCTCCTCGATATTCCATGGAGAAACGTCGATGTACGATACGACGTATCGCTTCTTGCGGTTCCTTCCTGTTTCTCCTCTCCTCTCTCTCTCTCACTCTCGATAAAAATTACAAAGCGCATTCGTTACGAGAGTTTCTTAAGGTTCGAACGGTCGGGACATCTAGTAAACCGTATAAATGCGGTCGTTTTCATCTTCGCGCAGTTCCGTCGACGGAACGTCGATCGATCCGGCTTACGAAAGTATTCCATCTTGCGTTGCGCGAGAGTATCGGAATCCAGGAGGAAAATACGTGGAGGGAAGAAAGCGCGGAGGAAATCATTATGAAAATGCGGATCTTTTATGCCGACGTCGCGAAAGTTTCGCGTCGGATGTCGAGAGAGTGCGCGCGTATGCGTACGTTAGGAAAACGTAGTAGGAAGGCACGATCATGCGTGCGCACGATTCTAAAGAATTCTTTCGAAATCGCGGCGTCTAGTTGCGAATTTTCCAAATACGCGATTACCTCTTACGAGACTTGAAATTTGTTAGATTTATCTGCTTTTTTTATAAATATGCTGTTTTATTTATCGATTTAGCACAAGCGAATTTATCGAATGATAGGTCGTTTCGTCGCGTCTCGAAGTTTATCAGAAACGATGGTTACTCGGTATCGGAAGTTTACGCTTTCGTGGGAAACGTCGTCGCGGGCAAGGGGATATATATATTACATGGGCATAACCTCGGTCGATTCTTGGCTTCGTCGAATTATTTTCTCACCGACGACTCCCGCGCGAGATTCGTCCTCGTCGTTTCGCAGCGTAATATGCCGAGCTCGGTACTTCGAGTCGAGTGGTACTTCCTGCGACTTCCCGTGCCAAGCCGTAGGAGTGTCTTCGAAATATCTACGAAGATGAGGAAGCCGCGCATGGAAATTACGGAAGATCGTTCTTACGAAGATTCGACATCGCGTACGCGAGCTCGTTATTCGAATTTTGACAAACTCCAGTTTCGATTTTATTACCCTCGACGTCGAAAGATTCCTCGTAAATAAAACGAAAGTCGATACGTAAAAGATGGACTTTGCTCGCGTATTAGTACGCGGATAGAGATGGCGCGAAACGCTTCGGAAGAATATTGCACTTGTTTCGCAACTCGTCCAGCTTTTCGAATAACCGATACGGTTTTGATATCGTCTTCGGTTCTTCCCATGGTATTTCTCTTATTTTCCTATCGCGTAGGGTAAAAACTCGGCTTGGAATTCGAAAATCGATCTATCGATCGACGTTTTCGCGGAAAAATGTGAAAAAAGAACGTCGTCCCGTCGATAAAGTTTGAATTTTCACTTTACTCGTGACACGCGTAGAACGAATCTAAATCTGGACGTAGCTGCTCCTCTTTCCGAGTTAACGAGTCGTTCCACGAGCAAGCAAGAAATCCATTGTTATATAGAAAAAAAGAGCGAACCAACGAAAAACAAGCGAAGGACGATTTTTACGTTCTCGCTCGCGCGATCCTCTAAGGATAATCCGTTTTACGATTTCCATAGACGGCTAGCACTCGCGCGTCCTAACGAATCCGGCGGCGCGTTTCTCCATCTCGATAACGGCGCCTCCCAATTTTCACGGGAGTTTATCTCGATGAAAAGAGGAGGTACGCTACGCTCCACGGATAATTACGCGTGTAAATACATTCTCATTTTCTTGAGATATTACGAGGAACGGCCGCGCGGAGATTATCTCGATATTACGCTCTTTGTAGCACGTGCACGAGTAGCGCGAATAACGTAATATAACGCGCATTCGCTCACTGCGGTTTTCGTTCCGCACAATATTCCACTACCCACGGTTAACGGTTTAATAAGTGGATAAGATTGAAACGTACGAGAGCAACGTACGATTACGCGTCCACGTATCGAGCGTACGGCTTCCCAACGCAACGCGCGTGCATGCGACTTATGGGAGTAAATCCGCGCGTTCGTGCCACTCCAAACGAAACGTTTGTTATCGTAAAATAATCGTTCGTATACGTAAAGAGGTCGACGATCGGTTGGACGAGGCGCAAGAACCTCACCGAATATTGGAGTCTCTTTTTAAGGACTCGTTATCATTGTTATTATCATTTATGGGAATAAATTTGGAAATCCGCACGCTCGCGGTACTTCAAACGAAACGTTTCTTATCGGTAGAAGCGTAAAGAGGTCCAAGGAAATTTTGTACGCTTCGCTTGGCGGTATCGAGAATCCTTCGATATCGCTGAACGGAAGAAAGGAACCAAGGAGGAAATGGAATCGTTCCGGGGAACGAGATCTCTTATTTTCAAGGCGCAAGAACTTCTTCTTATTATTATTATTTCCTATTTATGGGAATAAATCCGGATATTCGCTACCTTTACTTACCGTATTTTCTCATATTATTTTTTATTACGTACCGTGCTTCGCAAAGACCGAAACAGTCGGATGATTCCGGATCAAGACGACTGACGACCGATGATAACGGAAAGAAAAGAACGCGTTGTATTACGTAATCCATTGGATCTAACGAACGATTGGATCTAACGAACGACGAGAAGGACAGTGCGCTTCCGAAAGGGAACGGCGAACGATAAAACGAGACGAGACGAGACGAGAGGGTAACCGCGCCTCGTAGAGCCGTCGAATATCGACCGTGGCCTTTCCTACGCTCCTTTCCTAGCGGATAGGAGCGAAGGAAAAAAGGCAGGTGCGTCCCGAGCGCCGTTGCGGGTATCTATTATGCGCGTTGCACTCGTAATTATGCGGCTCTCTCGTCTCGGGCTCGTAAAGAATCCGCAGGCACCACCGAGAGGGCGCGTGGAGTACCGGCGGTAGTCGTCGTCGTAGTCGCTTCCTACGTACGCGCGCGCACACGCGCGCGCTCCACGAAACTCCGGTGACGCGGAGATAGTCTTCTCTTGCGATCCTCTCGCTGTTTGTTTCTCGGTACCGCGACCGACAATAACGACAGTTGCACCGTCGAGAACCGAATTGAGGGAGAGAGGAGGAGTAAGAGAGTCTCCATCCATCTCGGTTTATAGGTCAAGCAGTTTTTCCTTTCCGGCAAGCAGCGCGACTCTCGCTTCGTTTCCACGGCGTTCTCGTTACCGTGCGACCGTTAGATTCAAAGGCGGAGATTCGAAGGTATTCCTCCTCGATAGTCGAAGCTTCGACCGACCGAATTTTGACCGAAGGATCCGCTAGCTCGCTTCGTCGACGAAAAAGTAACGAGTCGTCCGTCAACGAGAAACAAACACCGACGTCTCGTCGCGGCGCTCGTCGTCCATGCGATTTCCCAACGGACGTCCATGCGCGGATTAATTCGATCTCGAGCGAAATTTTCCTTCGTCGCTGATGGAAAATTCGTCGGGGAATGGACTTGGCCTCTCGAGTCGCCTACGATCTCGATCGCGTAAATGGAACGTCGTTCTGAGAGAGAGAGAGGGTGGGAGGACGGTCGATGTAATTCTTTTCTTCGCGGTGAGAAATTTCAAGCGGCGTTATTACGAGGAAAGCCGAATGGTCGAAAACGGAGCCGAACTAAACCGAAGGAAATTGTCGTCACCTTGCTTTCAATCTCGCATTCTCTCGAGGACGTTTCGATCGGCAGGACGTATTTACTACGCGAACGAAGGGAAAGAAGGAGAGAGAGAAATCGTTGTGTTCGACGAAAGCGCAATAAATTCTTGCGTTTCCTTCGCTAACGAACGATTTCGTTAATCACTATATAGAGATAGAGAGATACATAGATTTATAGATAAATAGAGAAAGAGAGAGAGAGAGAGAG
>JAITYT010000301.1:212803-224607 GCA_025433975.1 Liostenogaster flavolineata
GATTAGAAAATATTAAAACGAATCTTAACGGTAGAATAATATCCCATGCCCGATCCTTCGTAAGTAGTAGTAGAATTCGGGTGACGCGACGATCGCGTGAACGAGGTTGCCGATCGTCGATTTTTTTTTGCCAACCGAGACGTCTATCCTTCTCGAACGATTTTATCTCGTGTTTTCCGTCCGTACCTTTGTCGCTCGCCCTTCCCATTTTTTCCCCCGAAATCCATGGGCAAAAATCCTATTAATTTTTATTTTAGTCGGCGTCGTCGGTAAATTTACAGTCGCCGCGCAAATTTACCGATGACGAAATAACTACCGCGATACGCGTCAATCTCGTATGAAACGCGAAGCTTTCGGCTCGTACGTCGCATCTTCGATTTTTAAATCGAACGAAATATCGTGACGTCGTGCATCCCATCCAAGCGACGAAATAATAGATGTCCATCGCGGAAAGTATTTTTAATAGACTCGCTCTTTCCCGTAGTCGTTCCTCGAAACGAAAATCCGCGTAGTAACGGAATAAGTCACGGGTGACGATTTTTAAAACAGTCGAGGAAATGGCTTCGATTCTCGATGCATTACGCGATAATTCCTTCCGCTTCGTCGTTCTATATTCTGCACGCTCTGAAAGAATCTAAGAGAGAGAGCGAGAGAGAGAGAGAGAAAAGACACGATTTCTTCCATCAAGTTTCTATCAACGGACTTTTTCGTCGCTGTAACGAATGTGCTCGTACGCGCATCGTGGAATCGATAACGTATTTCGATCTAACTGGCTTTTACGAGAAAAGTTCGTCGAAAAATTAATAACTAGCCTTCGTGAACTCACGCAGCACCATGGGATTAATCCAGTTCCGCCCTATAACAAAAGATTCGATTTCTATGCTTTCGTATAAAGATAAACCAATGGCGTTTAATTTAAAAAGAAATCAAATTTCTGTGTCGACCAAACAGTTAAGCCGTGTAATATTAACGCGGCAATGTCGTACGTATCCCGAGGTACCTCGAAAACGCGACGTTCGCGCGTTCGATGTAATTATTACCGATCGTATCGATGGCGGATTCGGTCGCGGTATCGACTGCTTCTGACAAGGCCAAAGCGAGCTCCGCGACTTCTACTTGCTCGATCAAGTTCGCTCGACCAACGATCCCCGTCGACTGCCGCGTTGCCGAACGAGCGATCGCCCCGAATGAATGGCGACTTTGCCGATTACCCGCGGTCGCTTCGCCGGATGGAAAAAAAGGAGGCCCGGTCCGTTTCTACCTTCTATAACGTCGCGAGATAAGCCACGTCCGATTCTCCTAACTTTCTCCTTTCCACACTTTCGTCTGTAAAAAAGAATTTACCATTCCGAATTAAATCGCTAAGAGTTATAATTTCATGTACAACCACTGCCCCAAATTGTATCTTTATTTATAATTTCAACTCGCTCTCGAAGCAAGTACGTAGCCGTTATAAATTCTCGCAAATTATTTATCATCTGCGAAAGAAAAACGATTAAAAATCCCAAGTTGACCCACTCTGTGTTTTTTTTATTTACAATAATAAAAAAATCCGTTGTCACGTAGCTCTTAAAACTGCGTCGCTTCGGTGCCAATGCGAGTTCGCGACTGGCTCGATGGGTCCGATAATCACGCGAAGAACACAAATACGCGTCGTCCCCTCTTCCCAAGGAACTCGGCGAATAATATCGTAAAAGACGTCGGTCGCGCATCCGAGCCAGGGTGTCTAATAAAGGTGTCAGCGAGCGTCCGAGGCAACGGACGCCTCGGAGTTACGATTATTAGTCGGCCATTTATATCCCGAAGCACCCATTAACACGAGGAAAACGGGGACGCGTCGCGGAGGGATCGAGGAGTTTCCAAGGGACGTTCCGAAGGGGCCAAACTCGCCGGAACGTTCCCCTCGAGCGAAGAGAGCAAACGAAATCGAAGATACGGCCTGACCACGATAGGAGGAACGCTCGGAAAGGGAAAATATTGCCTGGACGTGTCCCAGTGGGGTGGAGGAGGGGGAAGGTTGGGCGGAGGGAAGAGGGAAGGTCACCCCATGGACCGTAGAAATTTAGTTGGCGAAACGAGGGTCTAATCGTCGGCGCGATATCTCTCGGCAGTTTACGAGGGTATGCGCGTGCCGGATGAGTTTCGGGGAGAGGGAGAGGGAGAGGGCTTGCTGGCGTCGAACACGTTGCTACGAAGAGAAAAGATAAAGCGAGACGCGTACCCTCGAAGGGTCGACGAATAGCACGCGACAAACCCTGCAGACAATATCGTAGAATCTTCTCTCTTCTTCTTCTCCTTCTTCCTCGTCCGTACGATTGCTACGGTTCTCCTTCTCTGCTTTTCTCCCCCTTTTTCTTGTTCTTTCTAATTCCAGCGTCCCTCGTTGGGTCTCTCGCGGTCAGTCGCGCCGCGATTGGGATAAAACATCACCGGCAAGATTACAGCGGAGTTTCACCGCTTTCCTGCAAGCTTTATCGCGATGACCCGACGCACGGAGCGGTCCGATTGGAAGCTCGTGTGCGCTCTTGGACGATCGCATTTTCCGAATAACGTCAGGGGTGCTCGTAGGATCGAAGTATCGAAGCGTTAAATGGCGGAAGTCGTGAACGTACGCGTGGACTTTTAACTTCGAACGTGGACTCGACGCGTAGAATTACTATCGGAAATTCAACACGTCCATGCGAATTTATAAGGAAATGTACGTCGGGTCACGCGCGCTGGTTAAAAGTGCCACTGTCGGTCAACGATGACTGACGTGAGACTGAACGTGTTAACGGCGATCGTAGAAACAGTGGAACGTTGATATCGGCTGATCTCGCGAACGAGGAAGGTCCTTTCGATTTTGGGAGAGCTGCAAATCGCGTAATCCGTACTCGATCGTTTCAGCCACTAGGTAGTTCCAACCACCTAGGTGGTGGTGGTGGTGGTGGTGGCGTCATCAGCGACGACGACGAGAATCGGATAGTAATCGACTCGATTGATTCGTCCCACGGGTGGTTCCTAAATCCTATCGAATCGAAGGGTCTGACTGACGATCTTCGCTCGAAGGAGGTATGTAGCGTTTCACGAAGCGGAAACGCGCTAATATCGTTGATACGATTTGTAGCGGCGCGGATTCTCGTAGTACGTATCTTTCTTACCCAGAAAATACGATGGAACGATCGTTGCGTTGTTTCAAGTCGACCGAAAGCGCACGATTTCCTAGATATTTCGCCATTCGATACGAGTGACACGAGCGGACTACGAACAATGAAAAGAAATAATAATGGAGAAAATTTGTCAGATAAGCGCGAGTTGGGTCACGTCACGGAAAAATACGACGAAATCTCGGGCAAAATAAAATTGGTAACCTCTCGAAGCACCTGTACGCGCGTAAAATCCTATTAAATGGAACGCAACGAAGTAGCTGCGAATGAAAGAGAGAAAACGAGAAGAAAAAAGAAGTTCGGCTTATCAATGACGTAGGTCGGCATCGCGTCACGGGACCACGAATACCGAATCAAAGGACGAAGGCGAGCCGCGAAGCTAGCGTTGCAAGCGTCTATCGGATTATACTCGCCGATTAATCCAGCGACCTCTCGCGAGCGTAATCAGTCGCCTGATTGTTCCATTGGAAGGTCCGCCGTCGAGTCCTCGCCCACGTGCCACCCACCCCTATCGGCATGAATATCCGTGCGCCGACGGAGGAAAGGCGCGCGATACCATTTGTATTCCGTAAAGTGTGCGTACGTCGCTCGCGACGTGCATTCGTTGCAAAATCCGAGCGAGATACACGCTGAATCCGTGATTCGCGCTGCGCGAACTCGCGGAATCCCACCCGTGAGTCGCCGGTCACTCGTACGCGTCATCGACTCCCATTTAGACGCGTTTCGTCCTCGGGATGTTTTCAAGGCCTATCGTAATCGTGGATAAACCCTAGATACGAATGAAAAATTTTATGCGATATTAAAAATTAGAAAGAAACTAACACCGACATTCTAGAGACGACGCGACCAAATGGAAGCACAAATTCGATCGCTCGCGTCGTTCCAAACTCCTCTTCGCGACCGGCGAAATCTTCCTCGGGCGCGAAAGTAAATGGAGGATGAATTTTGCGGTAACCGAACGGTGGATGTTCGTCTCGCCGCGAGAGAAAAGTTCGCGTTGTATCGGTCGCGACGTTTCGCCGGACCCGGAATTGGCTTTTCCGTAAGGCGAATCTCGAGACGCGTCTTTCGAAAGTTGAGCGAGCGCGGTTGGAGTTCCGTCGTTTCGTAGTTTCCGCGTAATCGGGTGGGACGCTTTCGATTAAATTTTCACGCCGTGATGTTACAACGCGCAACAACGACGACGACGACCGTGTCGGATTAAGAAGCCATACTTTATCTCTCCGGCAGCTCATTCAAAGCCCTGTACGTACTTTCGTACTTCGGTTATCTTGAAACAACAACGATAAATTTCGGGATAATTTAAGTATTATTTTCCTTCGATTATTACGCTTCAAGGCGAGAAGCGTAATCGAGTTCCATCCATAAAATCGTTTAACCGTTTCGCTGCTAACGCCGGATATATCCGTCACGGGCGGCACGTTGGCGGAGCGAACGACCGTAAGAAAGAGTCGACGCGTCGGCTTGTCCTACTTGCGTGACGTCACTGACAGATCGATCGTCTTTGTCAGCGACAGCGATAATAAGAGAGTAACGATCCACGCGTTTATTATCGCGATGATAATAATTACCATAGTTTGCACGCAAAGTCTCGACTCGAAGCTGCGTCGTCGAGCGAAACTATCGCACCGGACGAATCAGCCAAGGGTGGCTCTTCCCTCCACCCCGTCCCTCGCGTGTGTAATAATTGTGCAATTAACCGGACCGCAGTTTCTCTAGAGTTTCGGTTAAATGGTTGCGGCGAAGCCGGCTGGTACGCGGCAACGTGGACGAATCTCGCGGATTACAACTTAGAATTAGTATTAAAATCCCTTTCGATCGCGATATTCGATTATTTTTCCTCCCGGGAGGAGGTGGTCGTCGAATAAAACGACGTTGAATTCTTCCTTCTTCGAGCGACGCTCGTACGATCGACGTACCGTTCGCGAAACAACAGAAAAATGAATTTTTCGTTCCGTTTTCCCTCTCGTATTTTCGATATCGCTTGTAAATACGCGCCTTATAAATAACCTTTGGCGCCTCGACGCGGTGCTATCATTTTTTTCTATCGTACGATCGAGAGGCATCGCGTTCCAAACTTTGAATATTCGCTGGAACGGCAGGTGGGGGAGAGGAGGAGGGAAATTCAATTCTGGATCTCTAGGCAAAAATTGTCGCGTTACGCGAATACCTAACAACGTTACGCATAATTAACGCGTTTGAATAATTATTTCTGAAAATTGCCAGCGACGAATTTTAAAATATCTTGACGATACCGGAGAAAATCGACCTACATGTTCGGCAGGTAAACGTATTTACTTCGACGTTTTCAGCGTCGAACCGTTCGAACGAACGATCGTTAGCACCGGTTAGACGAGTGGTACCTCGAAATCGCAGTGAATCGCGAAATCAATCTGAAATACTCCGGACGAATCAGTTTACGTCGTATTATCCGGATCTCTGCGCGAAAAGGTCGAGTGAAAGATGAATGAACTCCCGAGCTCCTTCTGCTTCTCTCTCTCCCACGCTACTGGCTCGGTTCCTTACGCCGTTGTTTACATATATACCATAGCGATCGTCACCGATTTTCGCTCCTTCTACCCGACCGTCGCTTCACCACGAATACGCCAAACCAATTTGAAGTACTCCGAACGAATTAGTATGCGTCGTATTACATCGTATTATCCGAATCTCTGCGCAAAAGGGTTAAATGACGTAAAAACGAACGCTCGAGCTTCTTCTCTCTCTCTCTCTCTCTCTCTCCGTCATTCTACGTACGTACCTTAGAAGTCGTCACCGAAATTGGCTTTTCCTACCTAATTATCGCAACACGACGAATACGTGGAACGCGATAAATCGCCAAACCAATCCGAACGAATTATTTCACGTCGTATTATCCGGATCTGCGCGCGAAGGGATCGAATAAAAGATGAATGAACGCCCGAGCTCCTTCTGCTTCTCTCTCTCTCTCTCTCTCGCGCGCGCGCGCTACTGTCTCGGGTCCTTAGACCGCCGTACATAACACATACATACCCCGGCAATCGTCACCGATTTTGGCTTCGCCTACCCAACCATGGCTCCACGACGAATACGCGGAACGCAGCTCACCGTGCTAATCGAATTATTCCCAACGATTAGTCCCCTTGCCTATCGCACGTACGTACTCGTATATCCGTCCTTTTCGTCGCTTCTCCACCCCGTGCGCGGAGTCAATCGTCTAATTACCTCGCTCGACTTGTCGTCTTAATTGTTTGCGTCCTGCACGAGACTGGTATGCGACTGATGACGTCGACGACGAGGACGAGGGTGAGAGGGGCTAGCACCAGACGAGAACGAGAACGAGTGGGTGGAGGAGAACGACACGAGGCCTTGAATTCCCGTAATGGTCTCGTCCCTTCTGCCAGACCTTTTACCATCCAACTACCCTTCGGTATTCTCTCCTTTCGACGCTCTACGCGACTCCAAGAGAATGGCTGCTAGGTAGAAGTTTGGTCGGTCGGACGGTCGATAGGTAGGTGAAAAGGAGGACGAATTCCCATTGACGAAACGCTCTCGACCGCGCGTAATTATCAATTATTGTCGAATTAGCCGATCCATCGTTTTCATCGCGAAAATTCATAACGGACAGTTTCAAATTAATATGGCTAATGACACGTGAGTAACGAACGACTCCACCGACGAATCGGTGACCATGATAACGGGCGGAAGGCGGTAATTATATATTCGTTAATTCATTCGTTTAGTCGCCGCCGCGTATGTAATTATGCACCAGAAACTGGGTCGCTTTATTATCACCGAAATCTACGACGACGACGACGACGACGACGACGATAATGACGTTGGTAGCGATGCCGATAGAAGATTTTCAATCTTTTCGCGAATGTGACGAACGTATCGCGTCGAAACTACGTCGACTCTAGGATTGGACGAGCCCTCGCGTTGCTCGCGTCACGTCCACCAACGTAATTGCGATTGCGAGAATCCGATTGTCGCCGTGATACCGCCAGGAGGAGTGCCCGAAAGGTCCGAAGTGACACTCGCGCGCGACTACCCTTTCACCGTCGATTCGTAATTAATTTAGAGCCCGTAACAACATTTGTTATATTATTACAAACTACCACGCGAGGTATAATTTAATTAACATCGGTGAAGAGTTACGAGTCGGGGGTAGCTAATTCGTAAAATATAGGAGGACGTGATACCGACGAGTAAGTTGGTTAGAAAATAAACCATTTTTTCCTCTCTAACGCTCTCTTTTGGATACTCGACTCGTATAATAGTGGAAAAATCGATAAGCCAAGAAATGTTCTTTCCTCTTCTACGCTCGTGCGTTAATTCTAACTCCGTAGGAATGGAAGATCTTGCTCGTACGAACGAACGTACCAATAATTGGATAAGACGAAACTGTTAGCGTCACTCACTGGACGCGCGATACCTGGCTCGAAGTCTTCGTTCGCACGGCTCCCACGGGCTCGGGATCGGGATCCGTTCGATCAACGTAGGCCTGTGTCCGATCCCCGTGGTACCGTTTATAGTCTTGACGAGACTTTCGAGCGATACCACCAGCTTTCGAGATACCCAACGCTCTCAGGCACCGGCCGACCTTTCGCTGGGTTACCCCGTGGGGTCGCGACTCCCCAAGGGCATTCATTACCGCCCTCCCTGCGGGGATAATTGGACGAGACAAACGGGACGACGAGTTCGCATCGATCATTAATTCCTCGAGTGTATGAAAATAACGAACGTTGCTTTCGCCATCGATATATTTTTAGCCATCGTCGAATGATTTACCCGGTCGAAGTACTTTGCTATTTTTTTTTCTTTTTCCTTCTGTCGGCGAACGAAATATCACGCGAAAATAAAATCATCGGGAATTCCTGCACTCTTGGCTTGACGAGGAACGGTAGAAATATTTGTTGATTAATTAAGCCAATTCGCGATCCATCGTCTATATCATCGCGTACGATTAATTTTGAAACATTCCGCTTTATCATTGAAAAATGGATTTTTCACTTCGTTATCGAAAACATTGGGTTAAAACGCGATGTTCGGCGTACGTTCGGCGCGTATACGAATCGGAATAGAAATTCGTTCGACCTTTACGTCTCTCGTCTTCTTCATTTCATTAATTATTCTGGCAAAATCGCACGGAATCGATCGCGGCGGTTAAATTGCGTGAACGACGCAATCATGGCGGAAAAAAGGAGAAAAGATCGCGCGCACTGGAAGACGCAACGTCGAAAACGATTTTGCGAAATTGACGAGGATGCGTCGGATATAACGTCGATACCGTTTCTCGAACGCGGCGAACGAGCAGTCGCGTTGAAATATCGATGAACACACTTCGCGGTACGAAAAAACCAGTCGATACTTTAATCAGAGACGAGCATGATGGCGCGTACCGTGCCACGTTACGATACATAATATATTCGTGCCGGTGCGAAAGCGCAGGGAAAACACACGAGAATCGCACGGATCGTCGCTCGCCAAGCGAAAGGACAATAGATAAACAGGATCGATGGAGAACCATTAGCATAATTAACTGCGCGTCGTGCACGCGATATATAACGAAAAGCAACGCTTTTACCCTTGGTTGAGCGAAATACGCGCGCCTACGTGGTAACTGTTAAAAATAGCGGAGTCCGGAGTCTCTTTCGAAGTCGAAATTACCGTAAATATTATTTTCGTGAAAATAGCGACAGTGACGACGACGACGACGACGAAAATGTTCACGGCCAAGCCATTAGCGAAATCAGCTTCTCATAATCCGCTCCGATGCAACGTTACGAGAAAGCTTTTCGTTATGTTCGCTGCGAGCTTCCATTCCTCGAGATACGGCCGTTACCGTCGCTTCCTTCGGCGAAATACTAAAAATAACTCTAAATCGTATGCGATAAGAGCACGAGTGCGTCTCGATTTCCGAAACATTCCGTATCGGAAGTTTGATATTTGCAAATTTGGTATGCGGATAATTCTACGTCCATATCGATTTTCGTGAGATACGTTCCACGACTTCGTTCAGGAATGATAACCGTACCGAGCGTAGGCTGCTTTAAGACGTATCGCGAGTCTTTGGTAGTAGCATCTCGCCGATGATCCTAAAACGTCGCCAACGAATAAGAATCGATCGAGAAAGTGGTAGAGTTCGACTCGCCTTACACGCGAATCACTCGTTCGTACTCTCGAAAGCCGAGATCCTAACGCTCTCGGAAACTAGACCAAGTGAATAATAACCCGGCACAATGCGTACGGCGAAAGGTGGCCTCTCTCTCTCTCTCTCTCTCGGTCGGCTGAAGCTTTTGGGAAATGCATTCTTTGCCGACCGACGACTGCTTTTAACGCGAATCTCGCGACCGTTTCCATTGCGCTGCTCTTTTTTCCCCTACCGATCGTGCGCAACGCGTTTTTTTCCAGGCACTCGCGTAGTCGTGACAAATATTCCCTTCGCGCCCAAAAAGCTCCTGCTTCGACGATTCTACCACGAATCCGATTATCGACGTTTTCTAATCCCTTCGCGGACGAACGATGACAACTCCGGTCCCTTGCGAGAACGAAGTCTTCTTCCTCGTATTTCTTCGCGTTTCTTTTTAGCATCGTCTAGCGACGAAGAAACAGCTCGACTCGCAGGCCGACGAGAGCGCGTCAAAGTCAGTCGTAATTCGGGTGTCCCTCGATATCGCTCGACGAAGTTCATCCTTTGATGGACTACGATCGATACGCCAAAATATCCCGCATTGACCCACGTAATCGAGCGGAATAAGAAGGACTTATCCTCGCGGTGGATCCATCAGAATCACGAAGCAATAAAGGAGGAGAGAACCGGTCGGATATTCGACCTCGTTCCTTCTCCAACGTCGACTCGCCTGCCGGCCATTTGTCTTCTCTCGGGCCACGAAAGAACGCCTGCGTCGCTTCGACCCTTAGCCACCAGCTCGAACAAAATCATAAAAGTTTTAGCCTACGAGTTCGAGACGCGAGTTGCTACGTCGTCCCGCATCGCGTCCTTTCCCCCGCATCAGCGAGTACCCCAAGTTTTCCACACCCTCTCCGAGTCCCCACCGCCGCGACAGAACCGTTCGGCTCCGTGACGCTTCCGATCGCGCTCGTATTCCTTCGTGTCGCGTTTCCATTTCCTCCGTGCTGTCCTTGGACTTGTCGGTGGTGGGCGTCGGTCCGTGTCCAACGAAATCCAGGCACTCTCCTCTCCGATCTGAAAATCAGAAAACTTCCTAACCCGATCGACCTCTCGACCCGGTTGCCCCGCGGTGTCGTTCTACGCGTTGAAGTATCAATCGTGGCGATACCCTCGCGACGATGATCCCGCTGATAATCGACGATGAAATTAAACGGCGCGTCGACGTTCTCGTTAAACGCTTCGATCCGATCAACTCCACGGATTTACGAGTTACGAATTTCGTCATTTTGGGGGAGCGAGCGACACTTGGCAGCCCCTCGCGGCTACCGGGGTTGGAATATGCCCGCTGTAGCCCCTACCTGTCGTCAGGGGCGACTAAAAGGGATTAGGTGTCGGGCTAACAAGGCGACCTCCTAAAAACAATTTCGTTAGGGAAGAGAGAGAGTCCAAGATCGATGGTAGCGTTATAGAGTGAGAGTAGAACGGTATTTATCGCGGTTAGCGAGATTTCGTTAACCCTTTCACTGCTAAGGCGTATCTATACGCTCTCGCAAACCTATCGATGTATACGAAGTCGTAAATAAAAGCAGTATACGTTTTTTCTACTCCGACACTTTTACTGTTTTATCAATTGCTCGAACGTGGTTTGTTTCGATATTATCGTTTATATTAGCTTTGTTATCGTTACGCGCTTCGTTAGGAATGCGATGGATTAAATAAACGAATTTATTCGACTGCCGATTCATCTTTGTCGTCGCTTGTTGTTTTCCTATGTATCTCCAATTGAATTTCTTTATAAACTTTTTCCTGTAACGTTTCTTTTGGTTACTCCGTTACAGTGTTTATCCTGCGACAGTTATCGTTACGTTAACGTTGTCAAAATAAATTCGTTCCCCGTTATCGATTTTGCATTCTTCTCGCGAATTATTATCGAAGGAATCTGGAAATTAAGCGAATTAAAAATAATTTAGAAAACCGATCGAAATAGACGAAAAAGCGGATATTTTTAATGTATTCGTATAATCATTTATTTTTGAAAACTCCTAAGAATAATATCGAATCTCCGGATACCGTTTTGGTCGGTAGTCGATGGAGAACCAGTCGCAGCTACTGATACGCGAATATCGATGATTCGCTCCGAGAGCGAAAAGGTTAAAAGTTCTGTCTCTCGTCACTGACCCTCGAACACGCGCGATATCGACGGCGTTCTAACGATTGGCTATTTTTCCGCTTGATGTTGCAGAGCGTCTATAATCTACTGGGGGAAACGCTGTCGAGGCTACAACAGTACGCCGAGGCGGAGAGGTGGTTTCAGGCTAGCTTGGCCAGCCAGCCTGACCACGTGCCGGCCCATATCACGTATGGAAAACTTTTGGCGCGGAACGTAAGTCGTTACCACTTTTAAATCGATTCCAAGTTGTCTCGGCATTGCCTAGACTAGTTTCCAAGTCTGATTACGATCCGACTTACGTCGGGCTACTCGTAGGAGAGCGACGAAACTTAAGTAGCGACAGAGAGAGAGAGAGAGAGAGAGAGAGAGAGAG
>JAITYT010000301.1:304629-320803 GCA_025433975.1 Liostenogaster flavolineata
GAAAGGTACGCAGACTTCGTTGGACTTCTTCGCTTCTCGGCGAACGAATGAAAAATCAAGCGCGCACCTAGACGCTTTAAAGGGCGACGTTAAATTCCGTCCACCTCGAGCTCCAACGTCGTATTATACGCTCGATAATAACAGTCGCTTTTGAAAACGTCTGTCGATTCGCTTTGAATTGTAGATCATCGACCGACGAGTATAATTAGCGCGTTAAACGAGCTCGACCGCTCTTACAAAAGCCCGTAGATTATACTCGGAATAATAAGTCGCAATTTCAACTTTTATAATCCAATTATCGTCGTCCACTTTCTCTTGTTTCCGTGCAGGCGTGGTACGCGCGACGCATATTCTCGGCCTAATACGATCCTATCTCGGTCATTTTTCACGTAAAATGTATGCATCCAGTGAAAAACGTAGGACATTCTTGAATATTTTCCAATTGGAACAACTATCGGTACACGCAGCTATTTGGAAAGTTTCGTTTTGTCCCCTCGACAACGGATCGTAAACTATCGATTCCTTGAAAAATGCAAAGTAGTCCGCGCGATGCGTTAGCTTCGCACACGGTCCGTTCATTACCATGGATATCGGTGTCCTCGTACATTTAACGTCGCACGAACGATCGATAATTCACGTTATAAATTTAATAGTGCCATGTGCCGTATGTAAATCGAAAAGATTACAACGCAGTCGAAACATCCCTCGATTTACGCGCGAATGGAGACTCGTTGCGAATAAACCGACACGAATTTGGCCTTTCGTCGTAGCCCCGCTTCGAAATACGAAAAAAACGGCGATGAAAAGTATTCGAAAGACAGAAGTCGAAGCTGAGTCGAGCGAACTCCGAAATCTATTTCGAAGAACGTTAGAAAATATTGATTATATGATAGGCTGAGTATTAGGTTGTTCGGGAGGTAATTTCGTTTTTTCGGTGGCGCGAAAGACGACGATACCGATAACGAGGCACCCTCTCGTCGTCGAAGGAAAGATGGCGAGTGCGACGCTCGTTTGGATTCTCCCGGTGCGGGCGAGCGCGCCATCGAATACGCAATGACGTCGCCGTTAATCATCAATTTTACAAGCGCATCCAGCGCCACATCGATAAACCATCGAGTCTCACTTCGATACGCGTATCGTACATTTCGAAATACAATTCGAGCAGCTTTAACAGCGCGACACACGCGGTAATTAGCTGCTCAAATGAGTAATCGCGAGAGATTATCAAACATTTTCCCGTCTCGAACGGTTGCGCGTACGCGAGCATCTATCAACGTCCAATCAGTGCGACTGGATCTGGGTCAACGCTCTCGTAGCAGGAGCAGCGCGGCCCGATCGAACGCGACGCCTTTTAAATCGTCCGACAACGTTCGCCAAATTTTATTCCCTCGCGCCAAACGTTTTCATTTGTTTCGAACGTTCGATCTTAAAGTTTAAGAAAGTACTGACCGCGAATAAATCGAGTACGACAGCTATAATAGGTACACGCCTTTAGCGGGGTTAACCAAAACGTAACTCAGCGTGATCCAGCCCGGGTCGACCTCAGATTTACCCGTCAGTGGCGAAGTGGAGCGCGACGCTTACGGTCAGCCGAACGGGGGTAAGATTTGATTTTGTTATATCGTATCGTGGCAATGGGTTGAATCTACTCGTTTCCTTCGAAACACGAAGCTACGATCTAATCGTCTAAGTTATAATTTGAATAATAAAAATTCATAAGTAATACGTCCTCTACGCTATATACGTTTTTCGTTCGTCCTTTCTAATAATTCCTAACTCACCGGCAGTCAATGGGTTAAACGCTAAACGCTATAAGCGACGTAAACGATCGAAGTAGATTCTAGTGTCTAGTGTTAAGGAAAGGGTTAAGCGGAAGACGTCCGAAGAAAGAGTCGAGACTGGTCGAACGGGAGAAAAGGGTCGTTACCGCTCTAGAGCGGACAAGGTCGAGAACAACAGGGTAATAAAGAAGAGTAAGGGCGAAAGACAGGAAGCCATCGACGTGGAGTGTGCGGAGGGGGGGGGTGAAGAGGGGAAGAAAGAGAAACTCCCGGTGGCGCACTACGTTATCCCTCGAGCGTGACCAAGGAGAAGAAGGAAGAAGAGGAGGAGGAGGAGGAGGAGGAGGAGGATGGAGGCGAGGGCAGCCTCGTCGTTCCTCCTCGCAAACTGGCTGGAAACTTCGACTGCTTTCCCTTTGCGTAGGAGAGGGTTGCGCGCATAAGTACACATCGGCGGCGCTCCATCGTAGAGTTCGCGTATCCAAGATGCTTCCGCGCGATGTACGCTTCGATGACGGTTGGATAAATAGATGAATGGGTTTGGTAGAGATACCTACGTCCGTCCGTCCGTCCGAGGAAATTCATCGTTAAGGAAGCGAGCGAGCGGAAGGAACGCCTGGTAAACGTTTCTCGAACAAATAAGCGAGAAATCTGCTCGGTGGACGGCGAACGGAGCGAATAATCGATGCGCGATGGTATCGTGCTCGGGTCGTAAATATGTGCCGTAAAAAGGGGAAGCGGTGTGTGCGAGAGAGAGAGAGAGAAAGAGAAAGAGGAAGAGGAATCGTCTCCCGACGTCTGGAGGATTACTTCGGAAGACGTAAGGCTCGATCGATACGACGAGTATCGTCGAAGATAATAGAGTCATTGTGGTTGGAGCCGGTATCGCTCTAATGTGCCGAGACGACCTAACAACGCGTTCGGGGGGCTAACGCGACCGTTTAAAGCAGGGGTCTCCAAACTTTTCAGCCCGAGGGCCGCGTTAACCGTCAAACAGCAGTTTGGGGGCGACTACGCGCTCCAAATAAAAAAGAATCGGATCGTAGATGTCGTCTTTAATTATTTATTTAGTATCATTAGGTCTACCGGAAAGTTTCGTCAAAAATGTCATCACGAGCTTCGACATTTTGACTCTTTCGACCGTCGCATTTCTACGTAAGTGCTCGATATATACGCTGTTTGGCCACGATGGAAATTATATCTAATATTTTATTCGGTTATTATTTAATAACTCGTCGATGCATCACCATGCACAGCTGTATTAGTGGGAACGGTGAAATCGTTTTCTGTTACTTCTTCCCGTAGATAAAAAGGTCTCCGCGGGCCGGATGAGAGGGCCTTGAGGGCCAAAGTTTGGCCGGAGAAGGCTCGACTCGATTCAGTTCGTTCGCCGCTTTATCGAGCTTGGCTCGAGACCTCGAGGCTGGCGTCAGCCTCGCTCTCTTCTTCCTACCTTCGCGATGTTTTCTACCGCGATGCACGACCGCGGTCGACCTTGGCCACTCGACTTTCCTACGTGATCACGATAACGACCGTGGGTCGAGAGCCGAAGCGTTCACCTCCCCGCCTTTCCTTCCAGAGAAAAACTACGCCGGAAGAACTCGGTTGAGATCGGCGCGAGTCCAGCTCGGACTTCCTTCCCGGGTGATTTTCTTATTCGCTCGTCGAATTTCGTTCGATGGAAAGAGAAGGTCGAAAGCAGGAAAAACTAAAGGCGAGTTCGGTTGTTGTTATCGCTCGAGATCGTTCGGAAAGTAATTTCGTTTCTTTTTATCGAAAAAACGTTGTTTTTCGTGTTTTTTAACGGTGGCGTAATTCGTATGATTAACGTAGCAGTATCGGGACTACGTGACTCGATTTCTCAAAGGAAAGGCGACGTATTCGCCTTTGAAAAGTTCGTAATAACTCGGATAACTTGAAAGGCGGAATTTTTCGTTGAAAGCGAACGATATGACGCATCGTCCGTCCAACGGCCGAAAGAAGCAACGCGAAAACGCACCGACGAGGTTCGTTCGTCCTCGTAAGCTCGCGATTGCAAGCGGGCTTGCAATTGTAATTATCGTGTCTTAATAATGTGGTAAAAGGCAGTCGATGGAAAGGATCGAGCGGGGAGAGAGTGAAAACGTTGTACGGGAAAGACGTAGCACGGGAATGTCCTAAACGAATTTGTCGTGGGCTGGGGAAAAAGTAATCGACGTCGAAAGAAGACCGCGAAAATCACCCGTCTCGGGATTATCTCCAAAAAACTCGGAAATTCTACGGCGATGGAATAATAATTCTACCCCAAAAGTAAGATAAAGTTCGTTCAAACGTAAGAAAAACGTTACTTTCTCCCCGACCTAACGCATACATTATATATCGAAACGTATCGCACGCGTGTACGTCGAAAGAGGTATCCAGAGCGTTCTTTCGATCCAGTGGCGTCTAATTTGAATTTCGCGAACGTACGAGCGACGAGAATCCGATCGTAATCTTTCGTAAGCGAGGTAAACGCGAATCACGACGACTCGTTTTTAATGGAACGCGAGAGAGAGAGAGAGAGAGAGAGAGAGAGAGAGAGAGCTGCGTCGAAACGCCGCCTTTTAATCTCCAACTCCTCCTCGGCCGCGGATTTTAAGACGGGGAGCGTTTGTAAATCTCGAGTGAATATTTCATTTTGATTATGTCGCGAGAAGGCGCGGAAGAGTATTGACCGCGCGTAGTGCAGCGCATTACGAGCCTCGCGAACATAAATAGAGATAAAATCGTATTCCGGAGGTACGCGCGTTATAACGTTATAACGTTTCTCCGATACATTCCGTAATGCTCTTGAAAGGTTCGCGTCGTACGTATTGGTTTTGCCTCTCTTTCTTCTTTCCCTCCGTTTCAGCCACCTTCCGGTTCTTTCTTTCGTATCGAGCCGGTGTCACGAAGCCCTCGTAATCCTCGCCAGTCGTATAAACTTTCGATACGTTTTACGTCCATCGAGGGCGAAGATTACGCGCGGATCGAAGCGCGAAGGAGAAGAGGATTCCTTGGCGGTACTACGTTTCGGTTATAGTTCTTTGCCCTTCCATCGGTTCGCGCGCGCCACGAAGCTCCATTCTCCCCCGAGGTAATTTCCTTCCATCAATTTCAATCGGCTCGGTTCTATGGACCGACAGTCGCCCACAACGGCCTTTTATGCGCGTTACGGCCACGTAAAAACGTAATTTCTACCAACCGGACGGACGCTTCGCCGGCGCGCCCGTTAAAACGTTACGCGGGAAGAAAGGATAATTTCGATGGTTGGGCGAAACTTAACGATCTTGGTCGCGAACTTGCGTAAATCGAAGATGCTTTCGATAATTATAGGAGTCGATACGAATGGAAGAGAAATCTCGCGTGTCTCCGGACGCTTAAAACTCTTGGAATCGAAAGAGTCGAAGGTTCGACGAGATGGCGCGCGCGAAGATGGCCGATTAGCGTAAAAGAGAACAGTCGTGTTAAGAAGCGTAGAAATTCGAAGATTCGATTCCGCCGATCCATTTCTACGATCTAAACTGCAATAGGAATAACGGGCAGAGGGCTCCGTGTCCCAAATGAAACGCGGTAAGTCGCGTCTTCCATCGTCGTTTTGCCGCTTCAAAAACGCTCGAGGCTATCGATACTCGTATTCGTCGTCGGACTCGGTTTCGCCTAACTTTATCGCGGACGAATGGCAACGAAACGTCGAGGTTGAAGCCGCGAATGAAAAAAACCTGTCTTCTCCAGCTTAGCTCCTCTCGCGGAGTCGTCAAGCCATAACCATAGTTTGATAACGGCGTCGCGCGAGCTTACGGCGATTTAATAGGAATAAAAGAAGATTGGCCATGCGGGACAAGAGTTAGAGGACACTTAACGGTAACGCCTGTTCGCGCGAGCAGCGCGCCGGAGTTTCAGCAGATTAAGGGGTCAATCGGAAGGTACGAGGGTCATTCGAGAGCTTACGAATACGTTCGCCTGCGTTCCGTCGCCCGCGGTTACCGCGAGTGCCACCGATGCGCGACGCGATAAGATAACGAGGATAGACAAGAGAGATTCCGGTCTGACAAAATTAATATCTTTTAGAAAGTACTAACGCTCGAAAGTTACAGGGGTTTTAGCGAAAGAAAAGGATTTTGTGGGTTGATAAAACATTGCTTTTTGATGGGGAAAAAACACCGTTGAAACGAAGCTTGGCAGGAAAATCGAGCGTTTCGTTTCCCATATTTAAATGCTCTGGTCACCCAAAAGAGGTGGCTACATCGGAAAACGTCGAAAAAGTCCACGAAATCGTTTTGGCAAATCGTAAAGCGAAAAAAACGCGTAGGCTTTATTTTGCATTAGCGGCATATTATTATTATATACTTTTAACTTTGAAGCGGGCGACGTTAGGTAGGATGTCCTCTCTTCCTACGTTTTGTTTTACGTTCGTAACGGGAGGGAAACGATTAAGGCTGCCCCGAGCGGCACGGCCGAGTCGGTGGATGGCGATACGATGGAAAATAGCGGCGAACTTCTTCGATAACCGATACAAATCATCGAAACGAACGTAAAGAAGGTATTCGGGGCACGAGGGACGATGCCGCGGCATCGAATATCTCCTTCCGATATCGGAAGAATTAATAATCCTACTTGGAGCATCCGCTTCGAAATTTCGTACCGAATGTATTCCGCGATGCGCTCCCACGGACGATTTATTTCAAATACAATGTACGCTGTCGCTTGTATCGCCGTGGATAAATCTCCGACTGCGTACCGGCAAGTTTTACATCCACGTCGTACCAAACGCAGCAAATAATCGTATTATCGAAAAACGGGGAACGACGTTTAAACGATACTGCCGAGTGCCCGTAAAAATTCATCCGATTTTATCGCCTCGCGTTCGAGACTGCGAGCGGCCATCTCTACGCACTCGACCGAAAAACTCCCGTTTTAAGGCCTGCGACGACTACGGCGTCGACTTCTCGAGACACGATTTTCGTTTAAATCGCTGCAGCTGCTCGAGCGCTTTTAAATACGCGTCGAAACGTCTGTGAAAAATGACGTTTTTACCGGTTAAACGGTATGCAAAACGAAGACCTTCCGAAAAATTCCACGTCGGAGTATTCTAAAGATGGACCATATTTTCATTAAAGAAGGACCCTTTGAAATGAGATACGCAGTTTTATACGTGCGCTTAAAAATCCGACGTTTCGTACGCACCGACCTAACAAAACTCGAAATCCGAAGGTATCGCGTTGAGATGGCGCAACCGCGAAGGCGAGTCTAAGAGTTCGTCGTTTATCGATGCGTCTAGGATCAGCGCCAGCTTCGCCTCTATACCGCTGTGGTCCGCCATTATTGGACGATTTCCATCGTGGTCGAAGCTCGGTCGAGCATCGTTCGAAATGGTTCGTCGTCCATCGTGGAAAAGCGACCGAAAAAGTCGAAAAGACGAATGAGAAATTACGCGGAATCTATCGAGTCTGGTGCAGGATGGCGGGAGGGGAGAGTCGTAATTGAACGCAGGGCCAAGTAAGGCGGGGAATGCCGAGTACATCCCAAGGGAGAATAACGTCCTCGGAAGCGCTTCGATGCTCGCGGTGCTTCTTGGACGTAATAGAGACTTCGAAGGAAAGGCGAGTCCGTGTGACTGGCGCGCGATGGAACGCGTATCGAGAGTTATCGACTTTTACAGGGGCGTCGGTTTAACGATTCGATCGCCATTGCCAAACTTTTGGACGTTCGGCGGCTGCCTGCGAGTACGAAGATTCCTGCAGTATCCGACGAATTTCTCGAAAGCGCGTTTCGTTAAATGTCTAAGGAAGAAAGAAGCGGGGAGAAACGGTTGAAACGACACGTTGCACGGGAAAGTGCTAAACGAACTTCTATTCTTCGTCTATATTTTAATAAATAAATTCGTCGTATCGAGCGTTGTAAAATGTCCAGGTCGATGTCCAATTTTTAGGGGAAAGATTCTATCCTTCTTCCTCGATCGACCAACTCGGATAACTAAACTACCATATCCTCCTATACCCGTGCAATATCCGAGAAATTTCTCGAAAGAGCGTTTCGAGATTGAGCGTTTCGTTAAGAGTCTAAGACGTAGCACAGGAACGTGCTAAACGAAGTTCTATTCTTCGCCTATACTCTAAATAAATTCGTCGTATCGAGCGTTATAAAACGTCCAGGTCGATGTCCAATTTTTAGGGGAAAGATTCTATCCTTCTTCCTCGATCGATCAAACTAAATGAATAATATAAATTGCCCGTACTCCGTTCCGACGTGGAAATCCGAGGTGCACGTCGCTTCGGAGAATTATCTTCCTTCTTTTAAAATAGAAGTACTGGAAAACGCCATCGCGAATATCGTAATAGGAACCGACTTCCACGAGACGACCGTGGAAAAACGTTATTTCACGCGCGTTATTTTCATCGTCGCGTAAAATCGCACGCGTGGTCCTACTAAGACACGCTTCTTTGCGAGAAGAACCGGGGAGCGCCGTTGGAATATTCCTCCGGTGGCCGGTATTTTACCGTACCGAGACGACAATTACGTTCCGACGCGATATACGAGAGACACTTCTGAATTTCTATAAATCGAGCTCTCTCTCGCGCGAGTACGAGACCCGTAGGATTGAAACGCGCGTCGTTGCGCGCTGCGAAAGAAAAGAAAAAAAAAACATGCAAACGAAGTTCGCTCGTTGAATTCAGCCCGCGTACACCGTGTACTTCTTCCCGCGAAGGCGAATAAACTCGCGTAATTACGACGGATTGTGTTGCTTCGAGTGTTGGACGAGCGTCGCGCGATGGACACGATCGATTTTTTGGTCGAAGGTGTCGCGCCGAACGAACGAAAGGCGAGAAGTTCTCGAAATAAAAAATGAAAGTAAAATCCTTCCTTCTTCGAGGCACTCTCCTCGCTACGACCAGAACGCCGGTTCGTGCTTTCGGCGTTTCGTCGTATTTCGAAGATATTCCGATCCGCGATACGTGCTCGCGTTGTATCAATTTAGCGACGCCGGTGGACGTTTTAGAAATGCAGCTTCGCATTCGAGCTACGATCGTAGCCGCGTATTCCGCGTATATGAGCTAAATCGTACGAAAGTAACGGTCGGCTTCGAATTATCCTCGAATTATTATCGGCAAATCGAAACGGTAATCGAAACGGTAATCGACGCAACTAACGACTCCGTGGGCCAAATACGAGCGCGCAGTCGCCTAATGCGTGCTTTGTGCGTGGACGTCGTCGTAACACCTGCGAGATATATTAGAAAATTCATCGGAAGGACGCGAATCGATGGCAAAGTTCGTAAGAGGAGGCGCTGGTGCGAGCGTAAGACGAGCCGGGAAAGGGAGTAAACGAGCAAGACGTTTTCGGGCTCGCGGTTAATATCATCGCGGCGTAACGGGGCTTGATATAACGTCGCGAGACGCGTAGACTGCTCGAGTGTTCGCTTAAAATCCAGGGACCAAGGGGAGGATCGTAAATCGGACTGCTAATTACGGACGGCTGAGAGAGTCCGCGGTGCCGCGCTGTACCGTGTCGCGCTCGGTGACTGGAACAGAACCGCCAACGATGCAAGTAAAAAGACTCGAAGCGTTGGAAGGGGAAGAAGTAAGCCGGAGGAAAACGTCGCTACTGTAAATCCTTAAAAACCTTTAACCCCTTGGACGATAAGTCAAAAAGAGAAATAACCGACGTAGTTGTGCGTTAAAATGGGTCGCCGTTGTTCATCCGCGTCTTTCCTTGACTCCGACGCGAACTTCAACGTTTTATATCCCCTGCGAGACGCCGAGTCGAGCTCCAGCAAACGCTGAATTTACGCGTGTCACGGCTAAGGTTATTCTTCGCGGAGCGTCGTTACTCTTAGTCTCGGGCGAACCTTAATAAATATCCGGCTCTGCTCGAAGTCCAACTTCGACTGATGCTCCGCGATCGACTGCATCGACTGTCGTCGTAAAGGAGCAACCGTCGCCGTTGCCTTCGTCTCCGCGACCTTCGCGTTACAACGATAACGTCGTATCGTCATCGCCGCTGGAACCGTCGTCGTCGTCGAAAGCATCCGAATAAAAATAAGGTAACATCGTGGTATACGAGAAGCTTCTCGAACGAGCGTTCTGAGAAAACTGTCTCGTTTAGGATCCAAGAGACAAGAAAAGGAATGAAGCCGTTGGGGACGTTGCGCGGGAGGGTGCTAAACGAAACTGTACTCTTTCGTCTAGTTCGATACCCAACGATAAGAGGGAAAATTACGATAGCTGATTTTATATTTTACTAACGATATTATATTTTATTATAATTTTAATATCGATATCCTGTAATACAGAAACGTCGCATAACCCCATAGTATCGATTATTACGAATGGTCTAGCTCGAGACCCAACTTTATCCTAATTCCTCCCCATTACTTTCGATACCCTATAATTCAGAGATAAACTCGCTTTACTTTCTTTCGACTCGATTCGACGAACCCCGCTGCTACCCGATAAATCGGACGAATCGTCCGAAACGTATCGTTAGATCGAATCTAACGGCGACCGTGTACGCGCGCGCTTATCGCAGCGGCCCTCCCCGTTATCCTGTCGTCCACGATCGATTCGCGCGAGCTCGTTAAAGCGCTTAAAATCCAAGAGCCGCACTCGTAAATCGTCGATGCTAATCGCCGTCGCTAATTGCCGCGATACGGATCGAGAAGATCGAGCCAGGTGGCCGCTGCCGCTCGTTCCTCCCTTCCTATCCAGGCGCCATCCAACTTCGTTAGGCGTCTTTCCTCTTCGTCGTTATTATCGAAGCGAGGCGACACGACCACCTGTAATTCGAATTTATCCGCGTGTCTCCCGATGTCTCGATGCGTCGGTCGCGTCGGTCGCGTCGGTCTCCTCTCAGGCGACGCTGTTCGCGAGAAAACCTCCGTCGAGGCTCGTAAATCCTTCCGCGCTTCGTTTATGATAAACAGCGACGCCTTTGCTTTCGAGAGAGTCGCGCGAGCCCGACTCCACGCTTTATCGAAAATAATAGCGATAATAACGTAGTATCCGAGGAATTTTTCCAAAGAGCCTTTTGAGAGAAAGCGTCTTCTTTGTCGAGCGTTTCGTTAAGTGTCTAAGACTTGGAAGCAGTTAAGTATTCTATAATAATAATAATAATAATAATAATAATAATAATAATAATGGATCGCCGCTAATCGATCGAAATGACGATGATAGGCGACGTATCGCCATTACATCGTAGATCTTTCGCGTTATACGTTTATAATAGCCTTCCTTTTTTTTTAATGCGTTACCGCGAAGAAATCGGTAGTTTCGCGCGAATTAGAAGAATGTAAAGGGTCGAACGATAACGCAACGATGTCGTCGAGCCTTACGTTGATCAAAGGAAGGATAAACGCCGAGCTAATTGAGACTCGTTCGCGCATAATCGTGTCATTGGATAACGATCGGACTGGTCGTTAACGTATCGCCATTTGTAATTTGCATGGAGCTTTAAACGCGAGTTTACGCGCGTACCGGAGAGCCAACGGACATCGGTAAAACCCTCCATTCGAATTCCAATTGTTCTCGTCGAACAACGATCGAGTCGAAACTAAAAATAAAATTAAAAATAAAATTAAAAATGAAATTATAGTCTTCGAGGACGTCAAAAAGCATCGCGACGTTCGGCTACTTTCTTATTCCAGATCTAATCCAAATTAATCGTTGAGTCGCATCAATTTATCGTCGACCTAGCAACTTTTATCGAGTTTTCATATATTTATGCGCTGTACAGAGGAGAAAGTAAGATCGACTTCATCGATCATTTTTCTTTGCCGCGAAGAAGGAAGACGTCGAGTCGGATTGGACCTTGCGTCTATTCTTTCGGCAATGAAAGGGTTAAAATGGGGATATCTCCGGGAGCGACGTGGTGTTGCGCGCGTTACCGGCGAAATCTAGGGATCGCCCGGGGTGAAGTGGCGAATAATTTGGCAGGATAGGTGCTCCGTTTCGCGTACGGACGCGTCAGCGTCACGTCCGTGTCAACGCGCGCGACGAGCGTTTCGTAAAGAAAATTTCGCGATAGCAGCGAGTCGCGTTCGTCGGTAATTAACCGAGAGAAATCCGTGGTGACGCTTGCAGGCGCGTGTATCGCGAAAAAGATGAAAGAATTTCGGCGATTCGTCGCGTACGCCAAGAAATTTACTACGCAACTGCGCTGTCATGATCGCGATAAATCTGGTTAAGGGCGTCACGGCGTCAAAATTCTACTCCAAAGTAAGATAAATGCGTTTAAAACGCGAAGGTGAGACTGCTCCAAGTACACGAGTGCCGAGAGATTCTTTGCGATTGGCTTACGCCTCGAGCTAATGGCTCGTATCACGGCTCGTAGTTTTGAAAAAAAAAATTAAAACTCTTGCGCGAGAGCGTTAAAAATGAGCGTTTAAAGGTACGAGGCAAGCTTCGTTCATCGACAAGATAGCGAATAATTGCCGAAGCGTAGCTTTCTTTCACGAATTACGAAGACCTGGACATTTTCATAAATCGCGTAGGATCGAAGGATAAGTTAAACATCCCTAAATCGGGAGACACGAGGTTTCGCACTCGTCGATACCTCGCGAAGAGACGGCACGATAAACTTTCCAGCGAAGCTATTCGAGCGAACGGGAGCGTGTAACGTCTACTTTCGAAACTTCTATCTCTGCTGGCCGAAAAAGGAAGAAGGAACGACGAGGATAAAAATCGAACGACAACGACGTTAACTCGCAGAAGCTGAGGAAGGAGGAAACGAAGGAAGCCGTCTCCGTGTCTCTCGTTGCCCCGAAAGCGATACGAATCGGAAGGGATGGCGATAGGAGGGGAGGATGGGAGGGGAGGGCACGGCGGCTCTTTCGCGCCATCCCGACGTCCGCCACACGAGCAACGAGTTATTCGCGGCGAGCCATTGAATAATGTAACATTTAATTTCAGGTTGGCTCCTCGTCGTCATCGGCGTGCCCGCGCAGCCGTTGATTCCTACCGTGAAACATTTAGCTCTCGTGAAATTTCCCATGCGACCGCCGAGATACACGAACGGCAGCACCGGCCGTGCCTGGCATCCCGAGCGAGTCCGCTGCTCCCTTCCATGAGTTACAAACGGTGTGCCGACGGTCGATGGTGTTGCTGCGCCGGTGGATGCGACGGTAGTGGTGACGACGGTGGTGATGGGAACGTTGCCGGCGTGTGTCTCGGGGGGTGCATCGATGGAACGATTCCGTGGAAGGGAGCGATTGGAATCTGGTATCTCCGTGGGTGGTGGGTAGCTCTCGTCGATGCCGAAAGAGCGAGTAACGGACGGACGGACGGACGGACGTGCGAGAACAGGAGAAACCAACCAATCAGGTACCACCGATCGATTAAAGACGAAGGGCGGTAGGACACGCGTCGTCGGAATTGCGAATAACCGTGAACCGTGATTTCGTCCACGTAGAAATGGGATTGGTTACGAATACGCGCCTTTTGTATTAGCCATTCCGACCCTCCGCTACTACGCTCGCGCCGTGCTTCACTGTCCGCCGCGCGTCTTAAAAGCGCGATTCCGCTCTTCCGAAGGAGGTCTTCTTCGTTCTTCGCGGTCGATCGTTCACTTCGGGAAGTCTTTTCTCCCGTTGCAAATATGTTCGAAACGATGCAAGTGATTTGCCAAGAAGCGTTGAGTTGGGGAAAAAGTAGCGCGCGATTTTACGCACGGATGGCTTTATCGCTTCGGAGCATATTTTAGAAAAAAAGTTATAACGATTTAAACACGAGTGAAAATTTGTACCCTTTCGAAAACCCTAATAAAATCCCATAAAATCGTCGGGTATTTTCCATCGTTCTCTAGGGCTCGTCGAAACGCGACACGCGTTCGCTCTATTCCTACGTTACTACCGTTACATGTCCGACACGCTACGTGGACCAGCCGTTGTTCGACCCGCCCTTCGCGAAACGTTCGGTGGTGGATGATCTCGTCGGCGACTAAGCCCGCGAGATTACGAACGGAGGATGAGAAAAAGTCGCTCGGTATAAGAGTCTTATCGATTTCCTATACAGTCGGTCGAGTGGACGCGTAAAAGCAAATGCACGGACGATAAAAGTAAGACGGTCGTCTCGCGCAATTTCGCGTATGAAATCGGTAAGCGATCGGAGGTCTTGGAAAAGATAATATTTTACCGGCTCGAAGGGAGTGCGTAGCCGCGCTCGCCCGCCTTTTATCCATCCGTCATCGTCGTCGTCAGCGGAAACCGAATTTATTCTTGCTCAACGGGAGCTGATTTTCCAGAAACGAAAGAAGGAAAGTAACAGGAACGAAGGGACGCGGGGAATCGGGGTCGCGTCGATTTAGTTCTCGGCCTGTCGTGGGTAGCGCCGAGCTCGGGGATACGATATTGAAAATTAATTTGAAAGAGAGTGAAACGCGATATCGATGAGCAAAGGGACATTAAACGGAGATTAGAAGTCGACGCGTCGTCCATTGATTTCCAATAAACCCTTCGAAAGGCTCCCGAACGAGAAGATACGGAGCCGATCTCTTCGCGCTATCAGAATTTCCACCGACGAGTCTCGGTCACGCCGTGACCCTGGGAACGAAAGGTTACGATCGAGACGGCGCGAGAAAAGTCGATCGATCGAAAGCTAGCTACGTCGGTGTGAACCAAGATAAACGATCGATTTCCGATTAAAAAAGTAGGTTTCGTTTCGACGCACCTATACGCGTCGCCTCGCTGATTAACCCTTTTAGTGCTAGACGCAAATAGACTATTTTATAATATATAGACTGCTTAGATTATTTTATTATATAATATGATATAACCATAGACTG
The DNA here is from genome assembly GCA_025433975.1 of Liostenogaster flavolineata. Classification (NCBI taxonomy): domain Eukaryota; kingdom Metazoa; phylum Arthropoda; class Insecta; order Hymenoptera; family Vespidae; genus Liostenogaster; species Liostenogaster flavolineata. The sequence continues at coordinate 319,185 of JAITYT010000301.1, forward strand.
CTTGGACTTATTGAAAACGTAATAAAAACATAGTTGCGTGTACAAGTGTAGTCGAAATTAATCGACTGTTGTTAAAAATTCGAGAGTAAGGTATTCCATTGAAAAATGGTTACTTAAGCCGACAAAACTTTGCGATTTGGTTCTTTTTTACGCGGACTATTGTTTGGCGAAACGACTTATTATCTAAATAATTAAGGAAAGTTGTAAACAAAAAATTAATAATTTCTTGTTTATATTTATCATCTCGCGAAACTTCTACGATATAAATATATCAAACGTGCCTGAACGTACCGTCCGTCGTTTCTGACCGTTTCCTCTGCGTTGTTTTTACGAACACAGTCGGATTGGCGTACCTTTCGACGTCGTAAAATTATTCTCGCGAACAGTATCGGACAAGGAACTTGATTTTTATCAAAAGTTACTTCTTTCGACGAAGACTATCGTTCGGTAAAAGATTCGTTCGTTACTTAAACGATTAAAAGAAAGTTATAATCGATGAATGAATAATCTCTTTCCTACGTTTCGTTATATTTGAGGAAGTAGCCCGTGTTATCGTCGAGATAAATGCGACACGAACACGATATCGATGTGTAAATCGCGACGTCGATCGATACGCCATGCTTTGTTTTAAAATACATCGTACAAAATTATATCACAGCTTGTGTATAATTACGTATAGTTACCCGACGTACCGAAGAGGCAAAAGAGGCGACGACAAGCGCCTCGAAATTCCGTCCATGATCGCGCCGCACTCGTGTGTCCACTTGTACTTGCGCTTGCACTTCGTTACACTTCGCTTTACCGCGCTGCACTGCGCGACACGACGCAAAAAACGCGTCGGAATTACGAATATTATTTCGCCGATGCTCACGCGTCGACGCTCGGTTACGAACTGACACTGCTTAGGGTCGCTGTAAGACACCTTTTTCGATCAAAATAGAGAAAAAAAAAAGAGAGTTGTCATTTCGATAGCAGCTTGTCAGTTCGATAGATTATAAAAACTCCTATGAAAACTTATCTCGTTTCGTTTGGTTTTTGTTATCAAAAAGCACTTACGCGAACAAAAAATGGTGCCCGGTAATCGAGTTTTCACGGTTAACGTTTCTACTTCAAGGCGAGAACAAATATTTATCGTCTTTATAAGTGTCGTGTATAATATACGGCTACGCATATTTAAATATGTAAATAGACGTATGTAAATAATATAGAAAATATCGTTGTTTTTACTTCTCAAATCGATTATAAAAACAAAAGATGCCACCTGATGGCAGAACTTTTACGATCAACGTTTCTCGAAACTCTTTCGAACGCCGATACGTCGTCGTCTGGCACCAAAAAGGGTTGAATCTCGATCAAAGAACGCCCGTAAGAAGAGGAATTAGTCCCGTTCGTCGAAATCTCGGAGGAACGATAATTCGGAAAGAACGAGGTACGAGAGACGGCGAGGTATAACGAGGAAGACGAAGAGGAAAGTCTACGAAGTAATTTGAAAAGTACGAAGAAGAGGTACGAAAGGGATTGCGCCACGTTACGATAGGAATGAAATAAAGGAAGGGACGAAGAAGAAGGGCAGGACGTAGGGGGAGAGGAAAAGCGTGCTAAAAAAAAAAAAAAAAAAA
>JAITYT010000301.1:371875-390060 GCA_025433975.1 Liostenogaster flavolineata
AAATTGTCAAATCTAAAACATAATGATTAAATAATACATTTTAATAAACCTCGAATCTTTAATATCTAACGGAAAACTAAACATAATCTTTCCCCGTTCCAGGTTACGTACCAAATCAGTACATATATAACTCCATTAATTCTCATCGGATAATGGTTTTGACATAATTGTCAAATAACATTAAAGGCCGTACTCAACTCTCATTTCTAAATTGCACATTTCGATCTGCCAAATGAAATTCAAGTCGCACAGTTGATCGGCGAATATTTTTGTGTACCATTATATAGTTTTTTGTTTAAGCGAAAATATCTAATTCAAATGAAATCCTCTCTCTCTAGTAGCAGCCAAAAGTTTTTCTTTAAGAATCTCCTCGGTCGGATACTCCGGTAATTTTAGATAATGTACACACGTATTGACAGAAGGATAACCACCAGAGCCAGTATCGACTTTTCTTACGACTGTAAGTCTAGGATGTAAGTTGCATAAGCCACCTGGAGGTAATGCTGAACATCCGGTAGCGAATTGTAAAAAAGCCTTCCTCTCTGGACCGGTTAATGATAATAACACATTGACAAATCTTTGGAATCCAGGACTGTAAAATGTAAAAAGATTGATCAATAATTTACGATTCTCGAGAATTCCCGTTTCATTCTTAGATATGCCAGTGTTACCGATCGAATAGAATCAAAAATTGACTGTGGAAATCGGGAGATAGGCATATATACTATTACGTGTATATCGAGCGGTAACTTGAATATAATAAAAAAATTAAAACCTTTCTCTAACCTTTCTCTAGTGTATCCTAGTTTTGGTTCGGTGTAATTAAGCAAATCGTCTCTAGTCCATTGTGGATTTTGTTCCCCGCATAACATAGCTCTCACTTCTTCCGGACTAAACGCATGTAATTTTTCCATTGGAAAAACTTTAGAAAATCCAGTTTTAAATGCTTCGAGCTGCCTATAAATTCCTTTATCGAGACAGTAAGCCATCGTTAAATCCGCGTACTCTTCTGCATTTTCAACGGTCACTGGAATCTCTGCTCCGCCGTCTATCAATTCCACTTGATCGTGTCCAAAGATCTTTGAACTCGGAGAATACGTCATGGACAAAGCCAAATCTTCGATAGCCACGGATGTTCCTGATTGATGACTTATATATAATGATGCATCCTCGTGAACAGCACTGTGACCATCGGAAAACGTCCTATCGCGTTTAGTCGTTCTGCTTAGTATTTCTTTTAAAAATTCGCCCCTTACTGGATCAACGAGCACGAGATCATCGATATCCAATAATCCACGATACCACGGAGACGGTTCTAATGACGAATAAGCTGCATCAGCTTCGCCTTCCTCCGAGATGAAGCTACTTGACATACTAGATGACATACTCTCTTGCGTTACACCAGTTAAACCAATTTTTTCATTCACGTTATTCATGATGTCACCGCGACACATCAGTTTTAAGAAAGGACGAGACAATGGCAGGTCTACTAATCTATTATCTTGTAGAACTTTTGCCAAGAACACACCAAGAAACCAGAAATATCTAACGGAACGATCACAAGCTGCGGAATCTTGCGGTAATGGGGCAGGGAATAGTCCGCTGGATCGAACAACGTAATATCCCGCTGGTCGAACTTGTTCTCCCGAGACACAAGTTTGTTCTTCGCCGCATACATCTTCGTCGTCGCATAACCAAAGACCAAGATCTTTACGTTGTAATTCTGCTGCGACTAATGCAAAAAACTCCAGAGTTGGTCCCAAACCAGTACCTTCTTCGCCCATAAATTCAACTTCTAATATACTCTTACGGCTAGCATGTACCTGCATTAAGAAAGCGAAACGCGTAAATAATTGATATCTCAGCAGCAACGACGTCATTCTATATATTATTATCACCTTTTATATTAACCTATATATTATTATAACACACCTTTAGTACTTGTTCAGCCCAGTCTAATAATTTCTCTCCCCTTGGTACACTGACTCTTTCATGCTTGAGCCTACCTACGCGAAACTCATGACTGTCATCACGGCGCGGACTTAAACCAGGTGCTCTTTGTCTTTCGAGAACGGCATCTCTTTGCGTCTGTAGCCAAACGATAGACCGTGATGCTCCAAAGGCAGTACAGCTAAAGTACAATCGTCTAGTCTCGAAGGGTAGCAAAAATGGACAGCTTCTTGCTAATTCTTCGCACCAATTCGGTAACGCGCCAGCAGCTAGCGCCAATGGATCTTGAATTTGTTGTACTATTTTGTTGGTTATTTTTTTCGATGTAAAATCGTCCGGATGAACCCAACACATCGCGTCGTCCGATTCCTCGTAATCCAGAACGGTGCTTTTTCCATCGTCACGAGTAGTACTTAAAACGAACACGTGCCTTAATAATTGTAAAACGTCTTCTACCGTGCATGCACTTGTATTTTGAGTGGAATTACGGGAATATAATATCACAATTGGTGTAGCTCTTCCAGAAGATTCTTCTTCTTTGGCTTCCTTATATATTATACTGCAGAGAAAGAAAAAGTATATATCAAAGAAAGTATAAAAATATTTATATTTACGGAGCTCGTACACGAATAAATAAATGATAAACGAGTAAATTACGTATAAGTTGGTTCCCATATCCTTCTTAATTTCTCTTGACGACTGCCTAATTCTGTCAATTGCATTAATTCTTGAACAGCTTGAAAAATGCTGGCATGTGGTTCTAAAAGAGGTAGCTCTACGTCCGGTACTCCTGGAAGTCCTGGACCTTTCAACGACAAGGATAGCCTTGGCATTGGTAATGATCCGACTCTTGCACTAGTTTGTGTTTCACTACCAGGAGGTGGAACTTCCAAATCTGTTGTCTATTTTAGGCAAAAGATTGTACATTACGTGAGACGCATTTAAATATATATGCATCTCGATAAAAAGTAATAAATATAATAAAATAGAAGTTACTTGATTTATGTTCGTTCGTCCAGGTCTTGGATCAAAAGCAGGTATAAGAGCAGAAAATTGACGTTTTAAAACGAATTCATCGTCCCAGGCACGTCTTTTACTACTTTGAGGTGTCTCTTCTTCCATAAATGTCGCTAACAAATTTCGGCTCACCATAACTTCTTCGTATTCCATTTCTTCTTCCTCATTTTCTTCGTCATCCTCCTAAAATTACAATAGTATATCAACATACTTATTATACGTATTCATATTTAATATCATACGTTATGACGTTACAACAACTCTCTCCATCTATAACAAAAGTGTATTATATTTCTTTTAATTTACTTTTATTTATTTATTTATTTATTTATTTATATTATTTTTATTATATATATCCTATATAATATCGATGAAAAAAGTTTGTACCGATTTTGAAGAAAAATCGAAGATTCATTTTTTTTAAAAAAAAAAAATTAATTATATAATATAAACAATAAATAAATTTTTAGAAAAACCGAAAATCGGCACGAACTTTCCGGACAACCCAATATTTGTATTTACTTCTTGGTCGTTCACATCATTATCTTCTTCATCCTCTAACACTTCATCTTCGTCATCCTCTAATTCGGTAAGAAGCGTAGGTCCACCGGTGGTCCTGCCACCACCGGTACTCGAGCCTGCAACTCCGCTGCAAGACTCCAAAAAATCCTCAAGACTGACCTGAAGCCACAACTGCTCATTACATTAAAGAGAACAATTTCATAGATTTTTTTATGAATCTTCTTGAATTATAATAAGAAAGCGTAAAAGCTTTAAAAGATATGTGAGAAAACGCGCGCGTTAAAATCATTGATATATCAATAAAATCTTTTTTCTATCTTCTATCGATCTTAATAGAAAGAGAAACTTTAATCTCACCTGTTCGCTATCACTACTTGTACTAGTTAGCGACATGGTGAGTGCTTGTCCTAATCCTGGCGCGGTTGTCGTTGTAACACCACTACCAGCTACTTGTCCGCTACTTGTCAAACTTGGATAGCTTTGAGCAGTGCTGAGTAAGCCACCCGGAAAATTAGGACTTAGTGCTAATCGAACAAGACTCGATACAGAATTGGGTCCTCTGGGATTAGAACCAGTATTAGAATTAGAGGCAATATGTTGTCCACCTGTTGGTCCTAAAAAGTATTATTCGTGTTTTTCATAACAGTAAACAAATACGTAGAATATCGTACAATGTACGCATTTATTAATTTCAATATATGCACGATACTTCTATATTCTCTTTAAAAAATTATCAATTTAGATAAATATACATGTAGCATACCATCTTATTTAACGCGACTAATTGAATTATATGGGATACAAATAATAACAAATTGAAACTTCGCAATTAATCACATTATATAACATTTTATATCAAATGCAGTTCATGTATTGGATGAAACGTTGTAATATTAAATATAATTAGTAGAGATAAACAAATTTATAATGCACTTTAACCCTCTTAGTGCGACGTTCTGCCAGCGATACTAGCGAGAAATGCGAAAGGTAATTTGATAAAATATATCATCTCAAAACATGAAAAAAAAACATTATAAAGTTATCGCTTTAGACATCCATATGCGGTTGATATAATAAATTATAGCGCTTTTAACTATGGTCTACGCGTGAGCCGATAAATCGGCCCACTGAATTTTTCGCCCGAAATGTAAAAGCCGATACATCGGCCCGTCGCACCAAGAGAGTTAATACATATATATATAATGTTCTTTATCAACCAACCTAATGTTCGCCTTCGTGCCATTGCAGCGAAGGTTTCTAGTAAACCAGTAGCAGTTGGTTCCAATATATTGCTAGGATCAGGATAAGCAAGATTGGGCACGGATACAGACATAGGATTGGTAACAACAGGACATCCTCCTGTGGTATGTTGAGCAGAAGAGCTAGCTTCTTTATCTCGACTACATTCTTTAGTAGCTAGTTAAAGGAAAAAGGAATCTTGTAAGATTTTTAACATACAAGAAATAAGTAATAAATGCAATTTGAGACAACTTTTTACAAGATCTTCACGGACAATCGTTATGTTTATTATATCCGATATATTGTAAAAAATACTATTTAAATAAAGTTAGTTATATGATTAAAACGAGATAATGAATGACATACCATCTGTGATTCCAGGATGATGCCTTGGTACAGGCTTAATTCTGAGCGAACTTTCATCCGTTTCACCGGACACGCTAATACGTACAGGTACCAAACCCAATAATTCACCACTCAGAAAGCTATTGGTATTATTGCGTAACCTGTCGGCGCCTTCTCTCACGCGATCTAACACTTCGGCAGCTTCCAAACTTAAAAATCCACTACCAGGCTGGAAATAGAAAAATATATATATATATATATGCATATTACGTATTAACGATTGAAAAAAACAAAACGATTTTTTTCTACCTTATTTCCACGAACACTAGCAAAGAACGGTTTCGAACTACTAGATGCACGATTGCTATTGCTATTAGCTGGGCAATCTGTATTAAGAGCGAGACTCTCGACTATAGTCGCCAAATCACTCGTAACAGTAGTATCAGGCCTTGGATGTAAAACAACTGAAAGTTCTCCCGTAGAGTTTGCTGCACTTTCACCAGTCACCGCCACTACAGCTTCCGCGTGAGCGACTGATAAAACACTTTCTGCTATTGACTCCGCAGCCTGCTATATATAATAAAGAAAATTGAATTAGTCGTGCTATATACTATGTATAAGACTGATTAAAAACATTTCATCGAGTTTATCTAAATCTTCGTTTGTTGTTATAAAATAACGATTATTATCGTTCGTGAATAATAATCAGAAATGAAAGAGATTTACTTAGCCATCGATTTTGAAAGAAATACACAAATAAGAAAAAAAGGAAATATACTCGGTATGCTATTTACGAATTTCACAGAATTCATGTTTAATATATTTAAAAATATAATATTCGAATGTCTTTACCTTAGCCGCAAGATTATCAGCACTTGCTGCTTGGTCAGTCGAAGCTACAGAACCACGTATGATAGTATCGGTACAATCGGGTAAACTAGGCGTACTACTCGATTTTCTTCCTGTAAGTACTCCACTACCGCTTTTACCTTTCGTTGCACCATCCGTATCGATGCTTGTTCCGATTAATCTCAAATCGTATTTCCCTTCCGCACCCATTCTGTAAGAATTCGAACCACCGTGATCCCATGTTATATCTATCCAACCGTTGTGTAGCTCTCCCGTAACCGTGCCTTCGCCTAGGACAAGAGAAAGAAGAAATTTTCACTGATCGCAACGTTCGCTATTAAAAACGATAAAGAAAAAAAGCGTACCTGGTGGTACGCCGTCTTGATCTCTCCACTTCCAATCCAAGCCTCTGGCAACTCTGGCGCCCGCGACTAGATGCCTAAGAACTTGCGTTTTAATTAATCTCCTTTGTTTTCGTACACCAGCCTCTGCCTCCCTCGCTGCCCTTCCCAAATCTTCGCAAACCCCGGTCACTTCGCCGTAAACTTCAAATCCAGAAACAGATAAATAATGCGTTTGACCGGAAGCGTTCTTCCCAATTTGTTGTAACCTTAAATGGCGCCAGCCTTGAATTTCTTCGCTCGGCGGATCAAATGTCCAGGTAGCCGTGCTACCGGGCTCGTTTAAAGAACAATCATCTACGTGAGCATATAATGTCGTCCAGGTAACGCCATCTTTTGACGCCTAAAGAAAACAATACGTAAAATTTACTCGACATACGATAAAGAAACTAAAAAGAATGGTTTTGCGTAAAATACGATTTTACCTGAAACATCCAATTTCTCAGGGCACTTCTACCGTAACCTCTAGCGTGCCTTAACGTATAAGCACTTGGAATAAGCCACAAACCCAAATCGATCGAAAACCAGGCTCGTTTATCATCGTTCGTATGACAATTTAACGCCGATGGATCTCGACTAAGGATATCTTCGAGATGTCCGTACGGTAAATTTCTTCCATCGCTCGAAGTAACTACAACTAAGCCATTCTGCCCAGGATTCACCCACTCTGAACAAGTTCTAAAAAAGGAAATATATAAAAGTGCCATAATAATTAATCAAAATTTAATGGATTAAGTAGTAGATTAGTTAATTTAGATTTAATAAAATTAATATCCTATCCGCTTGAAGTCGATTTAAATTCGAATAAATCTCGACGATACGTAAGAATTATACTCACTTCGAATTTGTTCCGACCCAATATAAAACACCATTTTCATCGAAATCGTGTTGATATTTAAACGTCAATTTATTCCCTTCTTTTAACTTTTTCACAAAAGTAAATGTAGATCTATCGTGATCGTGCCACTGTTTCGCTACCATTTTTAACAAATGATTTTCTAATTGTTGTACCGTACTTAACGGTTCCATTTTTAAACTCCGTCCGGACCTATCTATTAGAGCGCTTTCTCCAGATGCTTTTTCTAATCGAAAACGTAATCTTCTTGTCAATATCTATGAAAAAAATAACTAAATAAATAAACAACGACGATCTACGTTAATACGAGATACGTATTAATAATTAAATATATGTTATAAAAAATATAAAGATTAGTAACCTGTAAGCCATAACCAGAGCCTGGCGTATCGTACAAGTAAACCGGTAATTTTTCTATGGACTCTAATACTGATACCAGCTTATGTACTAAAATTTTCGCAGAATTATATTCTTTGTTAGCATCGGTTGTTTGAAAGCAACTCTTGAATACCGATATTCTTTGCAAACGTAATTTTATCGATCTTAACGTCGGTGGTTGCGGTCCAGGTGGAGCAGCCAATAAAGCGAGTAACGTTTGTACCAAGCCGCTAGAATGTAATTCGTAAGCCGAAACTCTTCCTTCTTCGTTTAACAATATCTTAAGTTCTTCCAGTGCGCTTTGTAATATATTACGCCATTCACGGTTACCCGACAATTGTTTTTGACATGCCTTCTCAATTTGACTCACGATTGCCCCAAGTTTAGCAACTACGCCACGTGGCTGTGCTTGAGCAACCTTAAAATATCGTTCGTAAATATCCTGGGCTTGTACTTTAACTTTCTGCTTAATCGCTTCGATCTTTGATCTTAACCTCTTTCCCCTTTTACCGGCCCAACCAGCTGCAAATTCTGGACCTGTGTTAAATTAAATACAAATAGAAATAAATGCCTAAGGAGAATAAAAACATAAACACGAACGTACCTAAACTTGTCTCCGCCGTAAAAGAATGCTTGGTACCACGGTTCGACTCGAATATAAATCCAGGCAAATCTTCTCTTAAAATGGTTGCTTGTTGCTGACCATCACTATTATGTATACACAATTCACTTTCTTTCCTACTAGATAATGCCCAATTTCCTACAACTAGTCGAGTCGAAGCAGGACGAGAGAGTACAGGCTGACTTACAGAATTTGGCTTTACTTGACTGCGCGCTCTCTGTAATTTTTCCAAAAATTCACCACGATTCTCTGCAAGCGAAATGATATTATGTATAAAATTATTTGGGAAAAGTATAAAATCGTAATAATACAAAATTATAATTATCTATGAAGTGAAATATGATCGTAATAACAGATGTTTGGAACATGCAGTGACATAAGAATTCCCACAAAATTATATATCGATCTTTGCTGCGAGAGAAAGAATAGCATGCACGCCAGAAACGGTATATGCGTATGTTTACCTACCTTCGGTTGTAAGCGACTCTGTGTTCCTCCCCTTTCCTGTAGGCAGTTAGTAAAACCAGTTATTTACTAAACTATTCCCCTCGTGAAAGTTAATCACAAATGAAAAAGATAAAACGTAAAGATTGGTTTAAGAAGAGCAAATTTACAACATGGCACAATGAATAAAAAGGGAAAAGAAACACTCCAAGAGAAATAGCGACGTGATGAACGATATATCGAATATAAGCTATAATAACGCTAACGAGGTGTAATCTTACCGGACGTGTCCGTACCACCCTCTGGACTCCCACTGGAGTACATAGTTGCCAATTTGCCATCGAGAATAAACCTAAACCAGCCGTTGCTTCCGTTCGACAATTCCAAAGCAGCCGCGTCGGACCAAACGTACAGACAATCCCGTCCCCTACAAATACACCAATCTCTCCAGTGATACGCTCTTCCGACTAACAATTCTCTAGCGTCTTCCATTCTTTGCTCTTCTCCGGATTGACTCGGCTCCGTCTCTGGTTCGGGTGTCGGATCTTGAGGTCCAGCTAAAGCTGCAACTTTTGAAAATACTCCCAAACGTGCAAAATGTTCTAAAAATTCATCCTTGCCCTTGATCATTAGATCTTGAATCATTTGCAGTACCACCAAATGTCCATCTTCGTCTTCCTGTCAACATTAAATTAGAAATAATCTTCGAGATAACACTTACTACGAGAAGTAACGGATAAAGAGTACATTTTCTCCCGATTTAACAAATGCAAACACTACACAATCGTTTACTTTTAAGCAGCCAAGTGCCAAATATTATTCCGTACAAGAGTATAAATGGATCGTAATAAGACAAAGTATATAGTAAATATCTTCGAGCAGGAAACGAATGCACTCCTGTGGAATTTAAGCATATACTCTTAGATCCCAACAACGGCAGGCAGACAGTCGACAGAAGTGGACAATCAGTTTCGTTCTTGCTGTAGTATGCAAAGATAGCCGCTGCCAACTGCCTGTATTACGATCAGTTGTCGCTCTTATATATCGTAACTGCAACTGTCCTCTTATGTCACGCTCTATGCCCGACAAGAAGTAGTGCTACGCACTATTCATTAATGTTAGCACCATCGTATAATGTTAACCATCTTCCACCTTATATCGTGGACGATTACAGTGCTATGTCGTTGAAACTAACGTCAAGTACATATTCTTTTTTTTGAGCAGAGTAGCAACACATCCGTGTGAGTTTGTTAGGTTTCACGCTTCGTATGAATTACAGTAAATGCAATATTGTTAATAATAAATGTAGACAAAGTTTTCATATAGGCATTAATAAACTCGGTAGAAAAACCGAGCGTATAAATAGGAAAAAAGAGGGGACAAAAGGGTCCTTGAACTATTGAGCGGCAGAAATATTATGCCGACGTTACCGTCTTATCAAGAATGTAGTTCTGGGAACTGGAAGACTTGCGCGATGAAAGGCAGGGCAATTTGGGGCCAATGATCGGCTTGAGAGGCAGAGGCGGTGGCGTTGGCGCCTTTATCTCAACCTCCTGTGAACAATCTTAACTAAATCATTGCCACTCTCTGCTATCTGCCTGCCTGCATGCTTTAGGATCGCTAAGTTACATCAAATACGCATAGAATCTAAACGAGTTTCTTATAAAGACAGTAAAAATTAATTTTAATCGATTTATCGAATAGACGATTCTTCCCTTACCTCGTTATCCAATACATTTGCGATCACTTCCACGAGCATAGCGCCGCATCCACTGGTACTATCCGAGCCACATGTTTCTGCAAGAAGTTCTGGTTGGATATAGTGAACCATTTTTCTAATTAAACTTAAACTTGTTTTTCTAACGCTGGGCAACATGGTCGACTGAAACGTTGCGCAAAATACTGGTAATAACAATTTTAAATAGATCGGCGCCATTTCGGGATCACCCTTCGGTTCGGTAAATTCTATCTCCGTTCCTGGCTTTCTGTGTTCTTGATTCGGCGGTAACATCCATTCGCCGGGAGATTGCAATATGGCTGCGACTTCCCTGTGCCCTTCGTCTACCCGTTCTCTAGCTTTATCTAACGGAGTCTTTCCATCTTCGTCTCTTAGATCGGGATTAGCACCGTGTCTAAGTAAAACTTTTGCGACAGCCGGTCGTCCGAAGCAAGCCGCGTAATGCAAACTCGAAGATCGTTGACCTTTATTGGCATCCGCTCCTCTATCGCACAGAAATTCTACCATCTCTTGCGTACCGAACGCGGATGCCCAGTTTAGCAAAGTTTGTCCGACATCGTCCATAAAATTAACTTCTATACCTCCGGAATCGATGGCTTCTATCAATGCATCCGTATCTTTCGATCTTATACATTCTATCAGCTGTCTGTGAGACTTTTCACCGGCACTGTCCGCGCGCCTCATTCGTGGTAACAAAGGGCCGGAAGGGCCTCCGGTCGCGCTGCGACCCAATGCCGATCTACCCTCGAAAAGCAGCACCAACAAGAGATCGACTAGCCTCATAGAATCGAGCGCGCATCTCTCGTCTCCTTTCAATGCCTTTTCGATCGCGTCCGGTAGCTCCGAACGCAAAAGATCGTGAGTTATGGATGGCGATCCTCTGCATAACGTCGACAAAAGACTAATTATAGTAGAAACAGAAGCGCAGGACTTTGGTTCGGGGGCTGGTGTCGTCGTCGCAGTGCTAGATGGCGGAGGTGTCTTTGGATTGCTAGATGTTGCTGCTACCGCTGTGCCAGGACCAGCTGCGTTCGATAATCTACGAAAAAGTGTAATGCCTTGTAGCACGATCGTTATCGCAAAATATTACATTACGCATCGTATATCGCGATATACCTGTACAAAAGTTCGGAAACCAATCCGTTACAAGCCAGAGGCGCCGGATCCGTGCCCCTTCTAGAGAACCTATCGGCTAACGAAGCGAAACAACGAAGCGCTCCATCCGCGACGTGAGCATCTTCGTGCCTTAGTAACGTCGATAAAGCTTCGACGCAATCGGGCAAGGCTTTGTCTTGAGGCTCGACCTTCCCGCACAAACGCGTTACCACAGCCATTGCCGAATGCAGCGTGTCTCGATGAACGCGAGCTCCGTGTTCTCGAATGAAGCACAATGCGCAAGGCAGGCCACCGGCTTCGAAGACAGCACCAGCTTCTCTCGCGCATACCAGTTCCAATACCTGCGTTTATTACCGAATAAATTTAGGCTCCGTTAAGACGATCGTAATTACGCGGAACGATCGAAGACACTTCGTGTCAAACATGCGTTTAGCGTATGGCTTACCTTTATGCACTGCTCGGCCAAGTCTCTGCTGGCTCTGGAACCCAGCCCGGCACCGGAGAGACGACCGCAGATAGCTTTCACAGCACCTTCCATAGCGACTACCCTGCGCGTACATTCCGCGGAGACATCCAAGTAATACGTTATGGCTCGAGCGGTTACCTCTAAAACGCTATCCGGTGCAAGTTCATCCAAGAAAATTCGACACAGTGCGGGAAGGAATATGCGAGGAGGACAACTGTTCGAAGAGAGAATATCGATGAAAACATTTACACGCATATGTATATAATTACGTCGGAAATCTCGTTTCGCGTAACAGTTACGTACCATTCGAAGCAACGATCGACATTATCGGACATAAGCAGCAACATACATAGTTGTTCCAATGCAATCAATTGCATATCTCTTTCATCTCCTTGACCCATGCTGAGCCACTCTAATAAAGTTTCAGGATCTACGTCTGTCATCTTGATACAAGCATACAACGTGTTAAATTTTAATAAAGATCTTTCAAACTTATACGAATAAATAGTTAATTATCGATCGATCGATTAATAATTCAGCGAACGATCGCCAAGTTTTATTCTCACTCGTATAGATTATATCGTCTGTATCGATAAATATGAAAGATTTACCTTATGGCTTTGATAGCACCGAATGAATGGATTTCAAAACGGCAATCTGCGAAACAAAACGATTCATCCCTTTATCGTGAAACATAAACATATATTATCAATGTACGAGAAAATATCTAAACGTATCTTACAGTCTTGCGTAAATGACAAAATATACACCACGCCACTATAATAGTAACGCTATACATACTTGATTTTACACGCACGATATAAGAAACATAAATAAACAACATATACTCGCGGATACCTTTGCATTAATAATTACTTTGACAGCTTTCTCTCTCCCATGTTACTCTCTTTCTCTCTTTCTCTCTCTATCCAACCGTATCCATTTACGATTCTAGAAAGATATGATGATAATGAAGCGTCGCACGGACGGAGTTGGTACGCGTACGGAAATTTGAAGGGTGATCGAATGAACACGCGTAATTTGAAATTATACGACGTACGAGCATATTTGTCGTTGAAACACAAAGGGACGCAAAAAAAAATTGATCCCGACGACGACGACAATAACCAAGATTCCGATCGGCAGCGCGTAACTTTTACTCGCGCGATACGTGAGAACGAAAGCGTGACACTGCACGATATCGTGCTGGCACGTTCGGAAACTTTTCGATTTATAATTTATCAATTAGAAATTGGCCGAACGACGATACGTACCGTTGTGCACAGTGTTCCATTCTTTGCGAAGGGTCAGGTCGCCATCCTTTATTAAACGTGTCGGTTTCTGACGTAAAGAACGGCGCAACCGTGACGACGTGTTTGATTCGTTAGTACGACAAATCGTTTATTATGCCGACAAATCGACCAGACGCTCCAACGAGCAAAAATACCTTATTTTCGTCTAGTGTCGTCGTATATATTTCGCCATTTATGTGACGTATGGTTTAGTTGGGAATCATCGGATAACAGTGTCACCACTGTCGAATTCTCATGTGAGCAACAGCTGCGCTATTCTGCCAAATTCACAAGTGTGCAATTGCTTTTGCATTTAACGGCGCTCGATAACACGACGTAGCCTTTAATAAATATATATATATATATGTGTGTGTGAGTGTCGCGTAGCTGCGTGTAACGGATAGAAACGCGTGTTAAGAGTGGCGATAATTTTAAGACATTTTATAATCGTAGATCGAGCGTATCGCGTTATATACGTATGACTTATGCGTACGCATTATCTTGTCAATGACGAATTGTACGAATTGTTTGCATGAAACACAAAGAACGCGAGTCTAAGAAATGTCTTAGATTTTATTTTCAATGGAGATTAAGATGGGCCAGAACAATTGATTTATTCTTGATCTCTACGTTTCGCATCACGAGAAGAAACGTATATCATGGAACGAGAGTCGTTGATTTTTATTACATTCGCTAGATACGTTCCGTACATTAGGAAAAATAATAAAGTAATGAGGAAAATTAATTTTCGCAAGGTTAACGAAAGGGCAAGCTTATCGGATAAAACGATTTATGTAAAAAGAGAATTTATTTCTTTCCTAAATTATTTAAATTAAATTAAATTAGATTTAAAATAAGAACAAAATAGTACGTACGTACAAAATCAATTATTTATAAATATTATAATCGAGGATAAAATAAAAAAATAGTTATCGTATCTTTCTTGTGTACAAATTTTACAATGGATGAAAAACACATTAATTAAATTATGTATCAAAAATGAATTATTTTTTCGGATTTTTACATAAGCGTGAAATATTTTTATTGGGGTTAAGTAAAAAGTAATTTCGTATCTCGGATAATCTTTCCTATTTTTAGGTAACTACAGAGAGCATGGAATTTTAAAATTGCCCGAAAGATAACAAAAGATAAACGATGCAAATATTATTTAATCTAATTTTTCACGCACGCGACAATCGCGCACACACACACTCACACGCACACACACACATCCTTTTAATCTTACCCAAAAAAGTACAAAATTACGCTTTACTCGACCCAATGTTTAAAACATATTTTATGTAAATCGTAGGAAAGAAAATCTAATAAAGTCACACAAGTATTACGATGTAACCTGTATCTGTTTGTCTGTATACATGCGCATCGTATGGTGTATCTTGAAGGAAATACGACCTGTGAAATCATAAAATTAAAAGTTCATTTTGGTATATGTACATTATAATTAACAGTACTGCCGCCAGGCAGTATCATTTTTTCTTCTTCAACGTATACGTTTCTTCTTCTCCAATGCTGAAACATTTGTACGATATCTCGGTTAGAAATTACTATTACGTTACGTAAGGATGTTTCGAGAAGCATACCTTTGCGCTCTTCGACTATTTCCACTCGTTTATCTTTAAGCTGGGTAGGTAAATTTTCCATCATTTTCTCGATAAAATTATCTAAGACCAGCGATCTGTTCATGGACGTTATAGGACTTCTACAAACGGGACATTCCTCACGCTTTTTCTTCCACGAATGAATGCAATAATAACAGAAAGTGTGCATACAATTCAACGTAGTCGCTTTAACGAATAACTCTGAACATATGCTACATGTCAATTGTTCATCCATAATGTCACTGACTTTATCGATCACGCCTTCTTTTACATCTATATTAAATTGGCTACATTCCGTTAAATCGATCGTGCCCAATATGTGCAATCCTGTAGTGTCATCGATATTTAAATCGTCCAAATATATACACTCCGCTCCTGAAAATCCAGCACATGCAAATGCTAAAAAACATAAAATAACGCAATTACATCGATACGCCCGAACATCCGACGCGAGTTCGCGAACGTCTTAATTCGCGCTCTACGATAAAATAATAATAAAGTCATCCTAGTTACAAACGATATAATTGTACTTATTATTATAATTATTAGAGTACCATCTTTATTCGCTGGTTGCAAAGATTCCGCCTTAGCTTCTTGCTCCTTCAAAGCTTTCTCGGTTTCTTTTAACTTCTCTTCGAGCATAAATTTTTCGTTTAACAGCTGCGCTTGAATACTCTTCTCCTCCTTCACTCTATCTTCCATCATATTTTTCCATTCCGCCTGTTGTTGTTCTCTCCACTTTTCCATTTGTTCCTTCATTTTCATTTCCAACGATTCCTTCTCTTGTTTGCTCAGATCCAAGGCTTTCTGCCATTTACGTTTCTCTTCGTTTAAGCGAGATTCAAACTCGGTCCTTTCGCTCTCCAATTTCTGTAACAATTGGGAATACTTGTTCCGTAGGTACTCCTCTTGGGTATTGCCAGCTGCGATTCGCTCTTTCAACGTCGCGATCTGTCCTTTCAAATGTTGCCGATCGTCTTTGGCGTCGTCGTGTCGTCTTAAAAGATCTTCGAGTTGCTGCTTCAGTTCGACTTGTTCTTTCTGTTTGATCTGTAGCCGATCCTTCAACTCCTTCCTTTGGCACTCTTGGTTTTCCGCGAACGTTTTCCGTTCTATCAAAACCGAATCGAGTAACTGTCCCTCCATTCGCGGTTTCTTTAAATCGCGCTCCTCTTTCGCGGCGAGGGTGAACCGATACTTGAACGTGCTACACGTGCTAAATTGAATGACGTCACCCACAAAGATTTTATGGGTAGCGCCAGGTACCAAACGAACGTCGTTAACAAACGTCGACGTAGAACTCAGATCCTTGATGGTCCAGTTTTCGTTCTCTTCGCATCTTAAAATACAGTGCTTCCTCGATATCATCGTATCCAAAATAATTTCATCGTTCTCTCTCGCTCGTCCAATCTTAAACTGCAGATAAATGATAATATTTATGCAATAAAATATTTATTGCGTATAAATATTCGCGCTCGTCATAAAGTAAAATGAATCGAGTAAGAGACGTAGACATATGGGCCGTATGTCACTTAGGTTATGAAATTAATCTAAAATAAAATCGGTACGTACCTCGTCTTTGTCGACGTGAATGTTATTAGGGCCGCAACCACGACTATCGATTCTGACTAATATCGGCTCCAAAACCTTGCTTTCGTCGTCCGATATGACTCTTTTTTCAGCTTTTGAGCTTTCCATGATTGGAAGAATTCGATCAAAATCTAGTTTCGAAGAAACTTGCCATCGCGCATCACCACGCGTTACAACGCTAATTCTTACGGTTGCGCCACTCCATTAATTAATCGTCGTGTGGTAATTGAACGGTAATTTTGAACAGCGAAATAAACCAAAAATAGCAAATACGGTAATCTCGGAGTCGATAGCAGAAGAGTACTGCTAGGTTGCACTCTCGCGCCACACACTACCCTTCTTCTTGCGGCTATTTCCCGAAACATCTCCGTACAAATTTCAAAGAATTTTCACCCTTAGATGGAAACAACGTTACTTATTTAAATCGAACAACATTAAGAAATAACGCTGGAAAACGCGTAACTTACGAATCCTTGAACTTATAGCTCGTACGATAATTTGGTCGTCAACGCGAAGATTATTCTGTGCTTTTTAAACGCATTTAAATATTTGATTATTCGGCGCCAATGTCGATCGAAAAAATCAAGTCGAGAATTAAAAAATTCTTAAAAAATTCTTAAATCCCTTGGAGAAGCTAAAAAGAACGTTAGGACGATAAAATCGTCGATTAAATAGTTCTCAATTCTACGTGATATTTTTCCGATCGTTTGCGAAAGAGCGTTCGAAGTTTCGCGTATTTATATCGCATAAAATGGTTTCTCATTCGACTAGTTCGGTACAAAATCGGACGCGATAAATAATTGGAAGGAACAATTGGAAATCTTGAGAAGAATAAAGTCGAGCGTGACAAGAGAAGCGGACGGTTCGCGACGTATCAAACGAAGGTAATTTGGATAATATTTATTTGATAAATATATATTATACATTGAACTTGCCAGCATATGTGGGAAAAAACACACTTCTCGGCGAATAATACTCGTTGGATTTTTGAATCGGCATCTTCCGCTTACCTCTAAGCTACTACTACACCGAATGTGTTTTCTTTCGTTTCTCCATAAAATGGATATTAAAATCAACTTTTACGCCTATTCAATCTTCGTTTCCATTATACGATCGAACGATACTGGCGCAATTCAGCACGTTAAACGCCACACCAGTTCGTACAGGCTAGTTCTAAACTTCGTCTACCGTAATCCCATTCTCTACAGCCTAACGATGTAAACGAATAGTGCGATACCGGTCCGTAGGGACCGGCGTGGCGGTTTAACGCGTTAAACGAGTAGATACGGCAGGGCTTATATCTTTATACACGAACAGTAGTACGAACGATTCGGTTTATCCGTGTTTGGCAATTAAAGGCGCAACGTCGATAGTATATTTATCGTTTCCGTTTCATCGTCAAACGGGGGTAAGGAGCGAATATTGCAGTGCATAATCGTTAAACATTTAACCATCGCGTGGAATGCCTCCTTAATGGCGGCGACTGGTTCGCCGTCGCGGTAGCCAGGCGCGCGCGCGCGTTATTAAAAAGTACAGATACGCATTTATAATATGAATGAAAGGACGAGCGATCGTTCGAATAGAGTAACAACACACTGCAAAGATTTCTTGCTCGAGGGGCTGCGTGTTATACGATGGGGGATCGGTGGTGTGTGATCATCCTCGTATGTATAAGCGCAACGAATATTTTATATATCCGTGATATCGAAGGAAAAGGAGAGAGAGAGAGAGAGAGAGAGAG
>JAITYT010000301.1:393092-407352 GCA_025433975.1 Liostenogaster flavolineata
ATTATTCATAGAACGAAGAATGCCGTTACCGTTTAGGCTAAGAAGAAGCCTAGAAGAGGAGGGATACGCTAACGTCGCGAAGCTCGAGAGATCGTAAATGGCGCGCTTTTCGACTCCGTCGAAAAAATCGATTACGCGTTGCGTTGACGTCAAAGTCTCCCTTCTAAAAATAGCGATCGAACGCGCGTTTCCGAATGCGCGAAGGGACAACAGATGTCGTAGCGATTGCGTCACGTTGGATTTTCGCCGTAACGAGCCAGAAAGCCAACGGAAACACAAATACACTTGGCACGAACTTACGATTCTCGTGAAGCTGGACCAAGGCTTCTCGATGATCCATCCGCTCGGTGTTGAGTCTTTCCTCGACGCTCCGATGTCTGGCGCGCAACTTGTTAACCTCCGAACACGCCGCTAGCCATTCGGTTTTCATATTCTCGCAGTCTTTCTTTAGCTTCGGCGTGGAGAACGCGTCCAGCTGAAAAGTATCGAAACATCGCTTTTAATCTCATCTTCGTACTCGCCCTCCTTCTTCTCCTGTCGATCGTTCGAATAAATTCGCGAATAAACGAAAACTACGAAGAACTTTGGAAAGTAGGTCGGGTCGGGTCGATCGGAACTTTAAAAGCTCTCCCAAAAGTCGACCGTTCGATCGAGCCAAACATCCACGAATTCACTCGAAGCGAAAAGCACAAAAGATCTCACCCCGTACGCCAAGTACTGGACGGTAACGGCGAGCGCTTGGACGACCCTTTCCGCTCGTTTCACGCCGATCACTTCGTAGGGCACGTCGGTCTGGGCGGCCTGGTCTCTGGTCTCGAAGGACACCCTGCTGCTGGCCACCGGGTAACAGCCGGTGGTGTTGTTGATGGTCTCCTTGGCCTCTCGATCTACGATCAACGTCACCGGTCCCATCGTTTCATTATCTCGATGACGGCGCGCGAATCGCCGGCGCAGCGAGTCGCGGAATCGCGCGGACGCGTCGCCAGTCGTCGCTTTCTTTCGCCGGGCGTCGCGGAAGGCTTCGAGCCTCCGACGAACGCACCATCGCGATAATCGAACGTTCTCTTCCTCCTCATCCTCGTCCTCGTCCAACCTTCGTCGCCACCTACGCAGCCCTCTCCTACCCCCTCGCCTTCTACCGACGCCGAACTCCCGCTCGACGTCGCAGCGTCGATCGCGACGCGAGGATCCTGCCGTCTCGACGCCCGCCACGGTTGAACTCGGTCGCTGTTCGCTTCTCGCGCATCGTACGCCGCCCAATGGCGATGAGAGTCTCGCGATAGACTCGGAGACGTTTGCTTTCCTGTTAGTACGAGCTTTGAATCGTCGAGGTGACGAGGAGCCGAAGCTTCACCTAGGAAGCTTTTGGGCGAAACGAGTTAACTCCTGGTACATCGTTCGCCTGATGAGAGTCTAGCGGTAGACTCGTAGACGCTTGCTTTCCTGCTAGTACGAATTTTGAATCGTTAAGGTGACAAGAATGTCTTCGCACGAACGATTTAATTTCGTCCTCGATCGAGGTTAATCGAGGCACACCGCCTCCTTCACGGAGCGTTCGGTCGTCGATTCATTTCGGTTCGATGCGATCGCTCGTATTCGTTCCCCTCGTCGACGAAGAAAGTCTCGCGTGGAAAAGTCGATCGCGAACGAGTCGGCGCTCGCCGTGGCCGCTGGTAACCGCCGCTAATCGCTGGAATGAAAGTCGAGCTACCTGTTTTTCAGGATGCCGTAGGTGATGACCGCTATTCCGTACGAGGGAAGAAACTTGCCGCTCGTAGGAGAAATTTTCCGCGATGAGAATCGCGGGAGACGACTATCTCGTAGGTCGATTCCAGATCGATTCGAGATCCTCGGTTCTCCTGGCCTCCCGAACGACGCAAGACGAAGAAGGAAAGACGATAATCAACGAAGAGGAGCTAGCCGAATCGATCGTACGCGTTTCTAAAGACGGTCGACCCTGTTCAAGTGCGCGACACTAGCCTACGGTCATTCGATGGCCCACTGGGTTAAGGTCGACGCTCCACGACCAAATTGCTCAAGGGGAAGCCGAGTTCGAGCGTCTCGATGAGAACACCTTTGGCCCGGACCAACGAATTTCCTTCCTACACGTCGATCTCTCTCTCTCTCTCTCTCTCTCTCTCTCCTCTCGCTATTTTCCTCCTACCGCAAACCAATGTATTTTAAGAACGGATTTCTACGCAGTTTTCAATATTCATCGGCTCTATCCCGGTGTTTACGAGGTGGACTCTAACGAGGACCGCCGTAAGCAGGCGAACTCGAAAGACCGAGCAACCGTATGGTTTCCCTCCTTTTTTTTCGTGTTTACGTGGCCCCTTTTATTTTTCTTCGAGAACGAGACCTCTCGGCTTCTCGATCGATCGAACGAATCCTTTCCTGGTCGACTATCGATCGCCTCTCGACGACGAGGGAATCCCCCTTTTCCCTTTTGGTATCGCGGCTACTTATTCTTCTTCTTCTTCTTCTTCTTCTTCTTTGTTCTTTTAATTTATATCTCGTCCTTTT
Source organism: Liostenogaster flavolineata (assembly GCA_025433975.1). Classification (NCBI taxonomy): domain Eukaryota; kingdom Metazoa; phylum Arthropoda; class Insecta; order Hymenoptera; family Vespidae; genus Liostenogaster; species Liostenogaster flavolineata. The sequence continues at coordinate 395,616 of JAITYT010000301.1, forward strand.
TTTCGTCCCCCTCGCGCGTCTCCTCGCAGCTCGATGACGAGCTTTCGATCTCGAACGAACGAAGGGCAGGTTGCACTCGGCGTGGCCGGCGCAATCGAGGCGGTACCCGTTTGAAAGTTCCGTGTGGCACGCGGCACGCGCCGTCTCTCTCTTTTTCTCTATATCGGCATCGTCGGTCGAATTAGAATCGTCACTCGCGACGATTTGCCGGCCGAGTCCGCGGTTCGACTGAATTAGCACGAGCGGTAGGCTGCCCCTCGTACGAGCGATACGACGCGTACCGTCGTCGTCTCCTCCTCCGCCTCGTCCTCCTCCTACTCCTTCTCTCTACTTGACCGTCCCTACCACCTTGAAACGGAGGTGCGAGCCTCGAAGGCTACCACTACGATCGCGCCGTTAAGAAAAGACGAGCTGTTAGGTTGTTCGGAAAGTAAATTCGTTTTTTTTTTCATGAAAATGGCGTTTCAAACGATCACGAACGGTCGTCGAATTCGATAAATTAATTAAGTCCTCCGTTGGGAGAAAAAGAAATTACTTTCCGAACGACCAAATGGAAAACGATCGAAACTACGAACTCGTACTCGAGGCCGAATCACGCGCAAGATCGAGCTTGGATCGAGTCAAAGTCGAAGAGGAAGTTCGCGCCGTTAAGAAAAGATGATCTAAAAAACGATCGAGCTGACGATCGAGACGAAGACAAACTCGTACGAACGTCGGCGCAAATATGTATGCCATCGAATTAATCGCGGTTGAATCGCGCGTGAGATGGAGCTTCGTTTTTGTCAAAATCGAAAAGGAAGATCGCACGTTAGGAAAAGACCGACGCCAAACTGACCGGTGCGAGGGCGAGGCGATAAAAAAAGGCGAGCGCGCACGCATCGCCACGAGTTATTCGAAGGAGTCGTGCTCCGAATAAATTGGTCCGTCCGTTCGGAATCGATCGACCTTAGATGGCGGGAGCCTCCGGTTCGCGCTCATCCGTAGAAGACTCGTCCGTGATTTCATCGGCACCATCGACGATCGATCGTCGCCACGCTCGGCCGTCTATCATCTCGATCGATCGCGTACGTCCTCGAGGTTTCCTCGAGCTACGCGATGCCAAGTTTCGCTTTCGCGTACGCGCCGCGTCGTTCTATTGGCATCGAGCCTCGGCTCCGAGTCCGCGAGACACGCCCGTGCGATCAATGGACGAAACCAACGCGCTTCGGAGCGCCCATCGAAAGCGAGAGAGTATCTTCCTTTTCTTCCTAGAACGTGGTTCGAATTCGCTAAACGTACGTTCGCGTAAAAATGCTTGATTCATCGAAACGTGTATTTGCACTTTTATAGGCGATATAAAGAATGAAACTAAATTTTGATACGTTCGGTGTTAAATTCGGCTTTTCGGAAGGTACTTTTTACCGGCGATCAAAGTTCCACTGGTTCGATAGAAATGAAATGCGTTGGATGGACGATCTTTAAAAGGCTCGATACTTTTTCGACTGACCGAAAACTCTTTCGCGAGCGACCCAGAAGAAATATCGAAAGCCCGAGCGTCCTGACCGTCTTCGAGTCCTCCTAGGATCGAAGGTCGACTTTCGGCTTTCCTTCGGTGGGCTTCGGTCGCGCCAATTCGGCTCTCTTTCGACGCTCCGCGATGCCCTACGGCTCTCGGAGACGAGATCCTAGCCGGAGGAGACGACGACGGACAGCTCGAGAGACCAGTGAAAGCTGGACTTTCTTCCATAGAAGCGAGAAACGCGAGTGCGCGTCGGTGCGTGCGCGAGTGCGTGCGACCGCCAGCGAGGAAACGCGTACGTTCGTACGCGGCACCGAACGACCGTGAGAGACCTTTTTAGAAACCGTCTCTCTACTGCGACGATGCTACCGGCCGCGCCGACAACCGCGGTCGATGAATTGGAAAGCCGCGAAGAAGTAGAGGAGAGGAGAGAGGAGCATAAAGCACTCCTCGTAGAACCTGTCGAGGCTTCCTCCCGACTCGACAGCGCCGGAGGGCACCGAGGAAGAGGCTTTCCTCCCAAAACGCGCCGCTGAATCCTCGGTCGAATCCCGAGTCTAATCGTGACTCTAATCCTGACGGAACTCCGATGAAACCGATGCGTTTGACGGAACGATAACGTCGAACGTCGCGTACAGACCTTTCGATGACCATAAAAAATCCCGCGAAGACACGATTCCGCTTATTTAAATCTACGCGAAAGACCTTATCGCTAGTAAATCCCTGAAACCTTAAATTTATTAATCCCATACGAGATAAAAGAGAAGAGGGAAGAGAACGTCCTGGAGTTTTCCTCCGATTCGCGATAATTATATCCCTTGGTACGTTATTGCCTCGTTCGCGCACGCATTGTAATTTCGAGGCTAACTTTTACCGCGATGGAAAAGCGATTTCACGAACGATCCTCGCGAAGACGACGACGACGACGTTCCAAACGTAACGCATTCGGTAAGTTACCTTTTGTCGTTACAGCCGTGGTGGTTTGCTGCTTCGCAGGTACGCTGTTGGCCATTAATCTCCTCGTAATTGTCTGCTTTCGCGTCGTCGTCAGGTTCTTTTCTGCAAGCAGAATGTGCTGCGTTAACGACAGCATGTCGTACACTAACACCGAGTCGAGCCGCTCTCGATGTCTTATAACGAGGAGTAGCAGACTGCGAGTACCGTACGGCGCGAACCGTTTTATCGCCCGTGCGAGATAAAAGGTACGGTGCACCAGACTCTGTTCTACGCTTTTCCTTGCCGCGTTGCGTCTTTTTCTGCCTTACGAGAGAGAAAGACGCGTTATGACGACGATTCTTCGTCGAACGAAAAGATAAGGATGCAAATAAGCGAGAGTGCCCGATCGAACGGATGGCTCTTCCGTGTCGCAGACGAATTTAGACGCCTACGCTTTTTAAGGAGCGATCGAAATTAATTTCCAATCGTTTTACAGCGAGGTTACGTGACTCGAAGGAAGAAGAGGACGAGGAGAGCGTTCGTTGGCAACGTTTCGTCGTTCTAACGCGGTTCCTAACGACGTAGAAAGAAACGAAAGAGAGAGAGAGAGAGAGAGCGAAGGAACGCTTTGCCTTGACTTCGCGGTGTCGCTTCGTAAGGCTTTTCTTTCGTCGGTAGAGGACAAGATCGCACATTCGATAAGATCGTGTATATTTTGAAGCGAAGGATAGATCGAAATCGTTGATCTTGCGCCTTTCTAACTCGGTAACGCCGCGGTAATGTCGTTTACGAAATTCCGTTAGGTTTACCGTCGACGCGATGCCAGGTGAATGTCACAAACGTACGTACGCATGTATGTACATACGGATTAACGGGGACGTATTACAAAGCAATGACGTACGGAGGACAGCGAGCGACGACATAAATACAATCTCGACGAGACGAGAAGGACTTGAACGTTACAAAAAAAAATAAAAGAAAAAAAAAACTATCGGTCTCTGTGGCGAATAAATGAATAAAGAATATCTTCGCGCTTAACGTACTTTCTATACTTTCTCGTTTTTATACAAATCCGTGAGTTTTATCGCTTTCTCGAAAATATCGCGGCGACTCGCAAAATTACTCCGACGGTTTTTTTAGAACGGCGTTCGAGTCTACGAGGAACATAGGGAGGAAGAACGCTCGATCGAGCTCGAGCGCCTTACTTACGTTCCAAACGAACGCGCGCGGTGCGAATTCGAAGCGACGTCGATAGAAAAAGAGAAATATTTACTGCAGTACGAGGAGGAGACCATGTTGCGCCGGTTTTTGCAACCGGAAATATGCAGACGTTGCATCGATCACGGGTGTACGACGGAGTTCCGTTGGTATCGATCAGTCGCGCCGGTCGTCGTTCGCGTTCTGAGCTCGCACACTCACGATCGACTATGCCGATCACGCTCACGCGTCTGTCACGAAGTTGGTGCACGAATCACGTCCACGTACCGCCCCGATACTTTGACGATATTCGCGTTAACTATCGAAGTTCGTAACGCGCGTAAGTCTTCCCCGTCGTAGACTAGTTAGGAGGATGTTTCCTCGTTCGCGTTCGTCGAGAAACTGACGACACGACCACGACGACCACGACGACGACGCGGTTCGTCTTTTCCTTCCAGTCCGAAGGGGGTTGCCTCGATCACGGGGGAAAGGGAAAAGTCGAGAGGGTAAGCAAGGTACCGTATACCCGTTTCGTACGTCTTTTTTAAGTGTAAGATGTGCCATTCGATGGATTTATGATATTTTATGGACGTCGAATTAGTCCAAGTACCTGGCTTTTACAGCTCTTAGGCATTATCGTGAAAGAAAGCTTCTCCATCGCAAAGAAGCACGAAGGACCATAACGGAGAATTTCCCTGTCTGGATACAGCGGGATCGAAGTATCCCACTCTTAGACGTCGTCGTGAAACAAAGATTCTCCGTTCTTAAAAAGCGGAAACGAAAAGCGCGGTTGGTCTTTACCTTGGAGTTGCAAGAAAATTGTCTCGATCACGGAGGAAACGGAGAGGCCGAGAGGGTAAGCGAGATACTATATCGTATATCCCTGTTTCTCCGTGCTTCTCAAGCGTGAAATCCCGGTCGATGGATTTATGAATTCCTATCGACGTAGGATCGATCGAACTACCTGGCTCTTTAACACGTTCAACCCGGCGTGGACCATCGGTAGTTCCCGTACGTTTCTAATTTTCTTTGAAAAAGCATACTTTAAATCGAAAAGCTGCGAAGAGACTAGATGATTATATTCTAGAGAATAGAAATTATAAATAAATCGTCGCAGTCGCTCCGACGAATTTTCCCAAACTAAGAAATCCAACGGATACTTTAATAGATTCAAGAGGATTAATTCCGGGAAGTTTAATTTAGCGGTCCGCTGAATAAACCGACCTGAAACGAACGCAACTACCAATACATCCCGAGATCTTTCGCGAAATTTTACTTTCTCGAATCGCGCAATTAGCGCAAACGTTTGCGCATCGAGATAATGAAATTCTCGACAGTCTCGCGCTTTCTTCGACTTTATGATAATCGATAAAAAAGAAAAAAGCTAGACGAAGCTAGATCGAATTGTCAATTCCAACGAAGACTCGACGAGCCGACGTACCTTTTGCTTAATTTTTGCGCTTTCGATAGACGCGAACGTGGTACCGCGATATCGCGTTGAACGTAAGGCGATACGCGGCGACACGACGAGCGTCGAGAGTGTGTCAATGCAGGCGCGGCCGTTATCGAATGTCGCATCGAAAGTAGGCGCGATCATCGCCGAGAAAACTCGGTCGAAGAACCTCTTAGACCAAAAAACAAAATTCAGTTCGATCGAATCCTTATTTTCTTCCTTCGAACCTCTGACCTTGAACTTCCTATTAAATCCAGCGCGCAAACAGAATCGAACGAATCTCGAAAGATGTTCGAGATCGTACGAAGCTTTTGAAATTTCGACGTACATTTATTTCGTTAAAATCGTCGTTTGTCGTAAGAATACGCAAAGCTTCGCGATAAAACGAGATATCTCGTCAGCCGTCCTCCATATGTTAATAAAGAAAAAAATCACGGCGCGCATTCCGAAAAAAGAAAGCGCCGCGAGAACGTTCGCTCGCTGTCCTCCGATGCTCCCCTGCATCGACGGTTGCATCGCGACAGGCGCGCGGGGACGGTTCTCACCGCTCGGAGTCTCCAACCGGAAGCACGCGGCGGTGCCCTCGGCCTTTCGTCGGCTCCGCGAGTACATCCGACGACGACGCGAACGGCACTCGTATCGACGCGTACGCAATTTGCGCGACTGGTCGAACTCCAGTTCCCCTCGCTCGCTAGCTACTCACCAAGATTTATGGTCGACACGTCGACGCAATTTTTTTTCGCGTCGAAACTGTTGACGCGAGCGTGCTGGCTAGCGCGCCCGTTCGTAACGAGTCTCCTGGGTGGATTCCCCGACGTTGGTGACCTCTCTGAAAAGAGCAAAGGCAACGACCATCAGCGATAGGACATCGAAGGGGGTATATTTAACGCGTTGAGCCCCGCGTCGGTCCCCGGGCACCTACGGTGGGCCTTTCGTTTCGAAGTAAACAGATAAACGTAGTCATTTCAACGAAATTTATCGAAACACTCCAAAGAAAAGTATGCTTTGTGGTTTTGCACGTATCACGAAACTCGACGACTCGTTTAGTCGAATTTCTGCCTGTCTCGCGTTCGAATAGCGTTGAATTTTTTCTCTCTCTTAGAGTCTCTTTCTCTTTTTTTTTGTGATCGACGAACAATCTTTTTTCGATATGCGTAGGAATTTCCTCGTAAGATCGATCGTCCGAAATCGAAACGAAGCAGATCTTTGTTCGTTCTAGTATTAATATCGCCGTTAAGTTCTCGCTCGCTTAGGGTTGTGATCGGGATCCAAAAATCGTACGAGAGAAGCTGCCGAGCGTAAATTTGCCGCGATGTCGCCGACTATAGCCGGCGTCCGTCTTTGAGATTCGCTTCGTAGCGCAAGCGACGCTCGTAGCGAAAGGGTTGATCGCGGTCGCTCGCGCGTGTCGGGAAAAGCACGTCGATTATTACGCTCTCGTTCGACTCTGTTACAAAACCGACCGGCTCTCTCGGTATCAGCGCGATCCGGTAGTGAAATATCGCGATCGAGAAATCGGTAGCCGATCGAACGCACGCGTTGTGGAAACGTAAAAGGAACCCCGATCGAAACGAAGCGGGGTCTCCTCCTCCCGCTCTCGTAGAAGCAATCAACTTTTTCCTTAAATACTCGGGACTAAGAATACCTACGAGAGTGCGAGGTGGAAGTTAATTTTATCTCTCGCACTCGGTGCGAAACGGTAACGATTTGCTGCTCGATAAACACGCGAAGGCGAAGGAGTCGATCGATCGTTGCAACGTAATTGAATATTAACGCGACGGAAATCCTATTTGATAAAACGATGAACTCCTCGAATTCTCCATCCATCGAAAGACGATCGACGCATAATTTTTTTCGTACGATTTATCGCGATCGTTCGAAAGAAAGAAAACGCTAGATTCGTGACGGTGAGAATCGGAAAGATCCGATGTTTCTTCGCTGCTAGTACGCACGGTCGTTCGGCTTGTAATAGTACGATTCGTATTCATTGAGTTGGCAGTCGACCGAAGGATCGTCGGTAACGCGATGTACATAAATCAATTTCACTGTTACGCGTCCATCCGAGCGTAGATATTAACGAACGCTTTATTATATACGGTGGTACTCGTGTCACGCAACGCGGACGTCGCTAGAAAAACGCGTTATATCGCCTACGAATGCCCGATAGAACCGTCATTATTCCATCAGCGCAGTCCGGTAAGAAGAAGCAATTATTTCATCCGTTCGTTTAACCCATTGCACTCGTATTTGTATTCGAGAAGGCTGCCGATCGATTCGGAATTTATTTCCATATTCGAACGAAATTAAAACATTATCGTGGAAACGTCTTAAGATTTAACTCGCCGGTTTAGTAGGAAAAATATATAGAGAAAGTATAGTAATAAAATGTAGGATGGCGACATACGAGCGCAACTATAAAACGTACAAGTCGCCAGTACGGCGACATATAAATTAAAATGGTTAAACGCTCGCCTTTTCTTTCCGAATTAACAAGGAAACTTTCCGGAAAACAACGCGAAAGTCAATTTTCCCATTTCGTCGTCCGTCTTTTAATACCTGTTCGATTGCCAAATAAATAAATAATTATATTATTGCAGTTATGTAAGTTGGCAAGTAAGCGATCGCGGATTTAGCAGATAAATTTTTATTTAGCAATCCGCGATCACTAACCCAACTTTTTATTATCTCGAAGATCTTTCGGAACTTTAACAGCACAGTACGACAGCGTCGTAACGACGCGGATAATTCGCGACCGTTAAGTCGATCCATCGATTTTATCGACCTGGAATTCGGTTCCGCCATCGACGTATCAACGAGTTTTCGCGCATCATCGGTCAGTTCTTACGCGACTACGACGACGATGGCGCGGACACACGTACGTAAGCACGCATCCGCGGTATTAACAGCCGTCGACGGGAGGATCTAAGTTTAAACCGTTCCGATTACACCAACGAGGAAAAGAAAACGTTCGTTACATCCAGCAAACCTTTCGTCATCGTCGTCGTCGTCGTCGTCGTCGTCTGGTTCTAAACTAGCGCGTATAACGGCACGCGTTAAAGCTCTCGCGCGTAAATTGCGAAGGATCGACGTAAACTATAGTCGCTTTAACGTCAGGAAAATTCCGAAACGATCGTAAGTCCACGGAGAAAAATTCGTTCGAAACGACGAGCTACCGGATAAAATCGCTACTTCTAAGCATCGACGATTATCATTGACTAAAAATCCTCGAAGATCCGCGATATTTCCATTTTTTACTCGTGTCAAAATCAACGTAAGCTATGGTCATTTTAACGCCAGGAAAATTCCGAAACGATCCAACGTACGAGCGATCGTCTTTTTACCGATCGACGGAGAAAAATTCGTTCGAGTTTTCCAATAAAATCGTTTCTTCCAAGCACCGACGAGAAGTCGATTATCCTCGAAGGCCCGCGATATTCTCCGCCTTTTCCTCGCGATCTTCTCGAGACTTTTTCTTCCGTTTCCATTATCACGACTGGTTCCCGTGGGTAAGAGACGGATGATTTCCGAGCACGATACAGCCCCACTCGACCTTCCACCATTCTTTTTACCTTTCTATCTCCCGGACGTCCATTCCGATTTCCCGCGATCGACCGGAACGAGATCGCGTCCGATTATTCGTAATTCACGATATCGAACGAGAAAGCACGAGACGCGCTCTTCTCGCGAGAGCGTAACTCGCTCTCGACGACTAACGCAAAACGTAATTCGCTGACGGACTCCGTTCTAATAGTCGTACGGAACGTCGGATTTTATTTACACGCGAACGTTCGTCTCCCTGTTTTCGTTACGCTTTTGTTCATGGCATAATCTCGTTTATAGTCGTACCCCGTCCATTGCCAGAGTCACCTTTCAACAAAGAAGATTTTCTCGAAAGTGTTCCGTTTTGTAACTCGAGTAATTTTTTTTAAACGAGTATAAACTTGATAACGACGCTGCAAAAACTGCACGCGATATAAACCAGGCGTTTGGGGAGAATATCGTTAACGATCGAAAAGTGCAGCGTCCTTTTGATAAATTTCGATCCGCTGATTTTTCCTTGGAAAATGGACCGCGTGGAAAACCCAAAACTTCTGCGAAAAACGATGTCTTTACGGACTAAACGAAAAGGAAGACAGTCTGAAAAATGCCATATCGGAGTTTATCTATTCTAAAGATCAGAATTTCTCTAAGACATGCATCTACGCGTTAAAATCTCGTTGGGAAAAGTGTATCGAAGCGAATGGAGGGTATTTTGATGAAACGAACATCTTTTGGAAAAAGATACGCAGTTTTATACGTTCGCTTTAAAATCCGACATTTCATAGGCGCCAACCTAACGCTTCTATGGCGATTGAAATTTCGAGGACGGACGGACGGACGGACGAGCGACGAACGACGCGAAAGAGAAACCCAACCGACCAGGTGTAAGTAGGGTACCTTTGATCCTTTTTAGCGCTTTAGCCGCGTTTAGAGCGGAGAAACCGCCGTCATTCGCCAGAAATATCACGGTGCGACGCGTTATCGAAGGCCGATGCGTTCTTATCCGCGCGAATGCGAATCCATCTCTCGCGATTCGACGGAGATGGCAGAAAAAAAAAATCGAACGCGCGAAAACGAATCTACCTCGCTTGAAGCTGCCCAACCGCATTTTCGCCGAATCGCGAACGAAATCCGTGCGAAGCGGGGGTCTGCCCTTGGATCCTTGCTGACCCATCTCGAACTCTGGAAGTTCGTCTAGGTGTCGTCCGAACTTTCCTCTTCCTTCCTCTTCCGTTAGCTTCGCTTTTCCTCGATCCTTCGAATATCCACAATTTTTTCCGCGAGGAAGGCGAAGGACGAGTCGAACGAGTCCTCGTCCTTCGATCGTAAAAAAACAAAGCACGACGAAGCCGCGATCACTCAGGAATCCATAATCGATCGACGAAGATTCAGGAGATCCCAATCGACCTTGGAAAGCACCGGGCGAGTCGAAAAGTCCAGGAAAATATTTGGAATTGGAACGGGTTCGCCCTGGTGCGTTCTCGACGCGGTCCTACGTTCGACTGTCGCACGTTCGTGTCCCTTCCACAGTGCCAAGGCGTCTTTCACCGGCTGGATCGAGCAAGTCGACGAGAACGACGCTCGCCGCCGCCGCCGCCGCCGTCGTCGTCGTCGTCGACGTCGTCGAGGAGCCGTGGGCTCAACATCTGATTCCTTGCTCGGTTGCGTAAGTCGCGCTGCTGATCGGAGCTGAGCCCGGTTAGCAGTGGTCGTCGGCCTTGGAGACGCACGTGGCCGTTGGGTGCACCTGCCCGTACGGTGGGGTGGGAGTCGCCTGAAACGACCGTTGTCGCACTAACACCACCAATGACATCGACGGCGACACCGATGGAGTCGTCACCTCCGCTGCCGTGATCGAGTCCACCAGGGTCTCTACCACCACGAGTACCGACGGCCATCGACGCCCTACCCGCGACTGTCCTCGTCTTCGTCTTCGTCGTGTTTTAGACCAGGAACGTGCAATTGGAACGTCGACGTGGTTCAGACTGGGAACTTGCGATTGGAACGTCGATGTGCTTCGGAATCGAAACTCACAATTGGAACTTCGACGTGATTCGGATGAAGAATGTACAATTGGAACGTCGACGTGGTTCGGATTAGGAACTCTACAATTGGAACGTCGATGTGGTTGACGGATCAGGAACGTACAATTGGAACGTCGATGTGGTTCACGGACCAGGAACGTGCGACTTGGACGTCGCAAGGGATACAACACCGGTGCCGTTGGAAAGGCAATGCCGGAAATAAACCGCGAGTGCCGTTGACCCGTAAGCTCGAGTCGAACGTGGACGTGAATCGGCCCGGAGAGCCAGGATAGACCTTGTCCTCTCGAGCGTGCGATCCTCCGCCGATAGTTTCGTGCGAATTCTTTTATCTTGTAGCTTCGTCCTTTTCAATCTTTTCGTAGCTTCTCTCTCTCTCTCTCTCTCTCTCTCTCTCGTTCAACGGCAGGAAGGAATTGAATAAAGGTATCTCGAGGACGGATCAATGTGGAAATTCGCACAAAACGTCGAATCGAACGTGGACGTGGGTCAGCTTTGAGAGCCAGGCTAGACCTTGTCCTCTCGAGCGTTTCGGCGAATTCTTTTCTTTTATAGCTTCGATTTTTTCAATCTTTTCGTAGCTCTCTCTCTCTCTCTCTCTTCGTTCAAGGGCAGAAAGAAATTCGACGAACCAACGCACGCTAGGAATTTCGAAGAAATTTGGCGTCGTTCGCAAGTACGTTGCACTTCGAACGACGACGAACGCCACCGTCACCGTCTACGTGTACCACCTACGACGCGTCGACGTAACCAAAGCGAAGAAACCTTTCTCTCCTCGCTCGTCGAGCACGGAGTAGGATCCCAGGCTTTTCAGGTAGGTCGATGCGACGTCGATCTCTCGTCTCGCTCGACGAAACGATCTCGATGCTTCGAGCCTTCCTTTGAGATTTCCTTTCGCAAGAATGGAGGTGCGCCTTCTCCAGCTGGACGTCGTGGAGAGAATCCCAAGGTTTCTAAATAAACCAACGCTTTTAGGATTCCTTCGAAATTCCCTCTCGTAAGAATTATCGTAATTCTACGATTCCTTCGAACCTTCCTCTCCTACAAATCGTTATGCTTTTAGGATTCCTT
>JAITYT010000301.1:407616-419443 GCA_025433975.1 Liostenogaster flavolineata
GAGGTGGGCCTTCTCCAACGAGTCCAAGATTTCTAGGTAGATAAACGAGACACGGATCTCTCGACGCTTCGAGCCTGTTTCCGAGATTTCCTTCGGCTGGGATCGGAGGCGCCTCGTCGTACGAAATCGCGCGAGGACCTTGAAGCAACGACGAGGAGGAGAGACGACGAGCGGATGACACGCGCGGAACGAGGTCAGGTCGACCGCGAGCGCGGAGAGCGTTCCTCCTCGAAACGGAGCACCTGCGCGAACGGAACGCGAAGGAGAATTCTTTCTCTTGCCAGGAGGACGAGACGATCCTGCAAGATTCTCCAGGACGAAAGGACATCCGTCGAAGGGATCCTTCTTTCTTCGTCGATCGAGACGCACCGCGCGAATCTCCAAGCGTCTCGAGTGCACTTTGCACCGTCACTGAGCGACACCCACCGACGAGCGCGCACCGGCCTTTACACGTCCACGTTTCTCGCCGGCGCGGCGGCCGCTTGCCTCCTTCTCCTCTCTTCTTCCCTTTTTTTACACCCTTTTCTTTTATTTTTTCCCTTCTCTCTTCTCTTTCTCTCTCTCTCTCTCCTTCTCCACACCTTCTTCCTTTCTCCTCGGTCGACGCGTCAGTGGCACACACACGAGCGTACCCAGAATCCCTCGATACACCGGTGACCCGAATGAGGGATCGAGTCGGCGCGCGAGAGGAAACACTCCGGAGTGGGGAGCCGGATCGCTTCCAGAAAGAGAGAGAGAGAGAGAGACGAAGATGCGCCGAAGGAGAGAAAAAGAGAAAGGAGATCGAAGGGAGCGAGTTTGGAATCGCAGAGGAGGAAGAAGAAGAAGAAGGAGGAGGAGAAGATGACCGGAAACGCAAGAAAGCTCGTACGCATAAAGGAAGGAAGGAAGGAAGGAAGGAAGGTCCGAGCGTGCACGAGGCGCGCCGATCACTGCCGACTGGGCGCCGATGCCGCGGATCGCGGAGCTTCTTCTTCCTCGGAGCGGTGCTCCTTGTTGGAAGGTGCCGTTGGAAAGGAAACTGGCGTGCAATGGCGTCGGCAAGAGGGTCTTCCGTTCTCTTACGGTGGCCGAGTTTCGCGCGCCGTTCGCCACGCACCGGTCGATAAGAGAAGAACCCTCCTCCGCCTTTCGCCCTTCCACCGTGTCCCGGCGACCTCCGCCTCGCCCCCACCTTCCCAAACGGCAATACCCGACGATGGGAAAAATACCGACACCCCCATCGACCCACCGCCCCAACGGAGTCGTCGCTTGTCCGTCTTAGAGGTCAAGGGTCTTCGGGCGTTGCGATTTCTTCTCTTTATCTTTTTCTTTTTCCCCTCTCTCTCTCTCTCTCTCTTGGATCGCGATTGGTACGACGTCATCGAGGGCCGACAAGACGTAGAAATACGTGGGAAATACGCGAAAGGACGGGGAGAATCCTTCCGTTCTTTTTTTTTCTTTTTTTCATCGAGAGGATAAAGAAGGAAGAATTTAGTAGAGAGTCCTCGCCTTCTCGCTTTAACACGGATAAATTCGTTCCGGTACGAAGACTCGACTGGCTCCCGTACTCTCGTACACCCCTACTCCTGGTCCCAGTGGTTTTAGTATCCTCGTACGAATCGGGAAAGCAAAGAGAATCGCAACGCCAGGCCGAGCGACGATATCCTTGGTTCGCGTGGTCGAAGATCAAGGACGCGCGTCACGAATTAACGAGACTCGTGGAATTCGTAAAAGTAAAGAAAAAGAAAAGAAGCTTTCGTTCTTGTTGGAATAACGTCGAATTAAATTCAAGACTGTCGGGTTGGAGTAAGGATCGAGGATTTTGCTTGGCTTTTATGTTTTGGATCGGAAGGGACGACGCTGGTAAAGTCTCTCTTTCTCTCTCTCTCTCTCTATCTGTCTTTGACTAGCCTTCGAAGATTCGACGACCAACAGCGTAGCCGCACTGCGGTAGAAAATCGTTGGTTCGTTCGAACGATAAGACCGAATGTCCTCCGAGGCGTCTTTTCGTCGCCGGGCCACTTTATCGACGCTATCGCATCTTCTCTCTTTCTTCTTTCTCGCGAAAACGATGGAATTCTTGGGAGTGCGCGACATGCGCCTTGGAGTTGGACTTTCGGTTCGATCGAACCTCCGAACGAAGTACCGGAATAAAGACGACCAAAAAATTACCACCGAAACGGTGGAACGAATAAGTTATAGCTCAAAATGGAACGTACTTGACTCGATAGAGTTCGTTCAAACGTAAGAAAAATGTTGAAATGTAAAATTTACTGCTAAAACGCTCGATACTTTTTCCTCGACCTAATACGTGCGTATGTAAATCCGACGTTTCATACGCGCCAACCTAATAGCAACGATCCGACGACGTACGACGATTATAAATGATCGACTCGTAGACTAGCCTTTGCCTTGGCCTTTCCTAGGAAAATCCATCGGTAAACTTTCGCTTCTTTCGTACCTAGGTACGTCGAAAATATTCCGCTTGGAATCAATGGCGTCAGTCGCGAACTACGACGAAAGCAAACGTGGGAAAGTAACGATAAGGTCGTTGCTCCGTTTCGAGAGGCAACGAGGCGAAATTCTAATTATTACGTCACGATCGAGCGACGTCGTCGTTCGCGTACGACGAGCAGCTTCGAAGCGCCTCGATTTTCAACAAATTTCGCTAAATCCATTTAATAAGCGCAAAGGTAACGGAACGTTAGATTTACAGCGTTAATTTGACTTACTTAGCGCGTCTTTGCTGGGTGCACTGCTAAGATCGCTCATGGAACTACGAACGGAGCTTCTGGCTGTCTCTTGGGTCGGTGATTTCATTTCTTGTCGGCCGCGTGCTCTTCTGCGAATTAAAATTGCCACGTCGAACGTGTCTTTCCGAGTACTCTTAGGTCGCGGCACGAATAAGGCGATTTTTGAAGAAATTGACCAAGTTAAAGAATCTCTGATCGCGCTCTTGGAGACAAGGTAAATTCCGTCTGCTTTTCGCAGAGTCCAAACGGCCGGTTTTTGCTCTTTCTCCTCCGACTTTTAGTCGGTGCGATCGAAAAGACCGCGTTATTCGTAGAGACGACCTAACGCATCGTCGTACAGTATAAGTATAAATATGTCGTTACAGGCTCTCAGCTCCATTCCAACTAGGACGAGAGACAATTTTTTCTTATCGATGAAACGCGTTGCAACTGCGTTTTGCGTCTTAAGAGCTAAAAGTCCGCGTTATTCGCAAGAATGACTCGATATATCGGTCGATACGAGTACAAATACGTCGGTGTAGACTCTATCTCTCGGTTCGACTCCAACCAAGACCGAAGACAATTTTTTCTTACGGATGAAACGCATCGCAGCCGCGTTCCGCGTCTTAAGAGCTAAAAGACGGCGTTATCAGCGGCGACGATTCGATATATCGACCGATACGTCGATGTAGGCTCTAACTTTCAGCTCCATTCCAATTAGAACGATGGACAATTTTGTCGTTGTCGACGAAACTCGCGTTGCAACTGCGTTTCGCCTCTTAAGAGCCGAAAGATATAAGACTCGGAGGAAAACGCGACGAACTCTCACCTCTTGTCTTTATTACTGTTATTGTTCGCGTCTCCGGCCTTTTTCAAGGCCGATCCCGAGGCGGACGACTGGCCGAGGCCTTGCAGCACTCTGGACTTCACTTCCTTCCTCGAAGGCCTCGTTCGCTGCTCGTTCTTTCCCGCCTCGATCTTACTCATGACGGCATCCCAACGGCCGCCTTTGCGCGGAGACCTCTGCGGTCGTCTGGCCTCCTTCTCCGTCTCGTTCTTCGGATTGGACTCGATCATAGCTTTGATCTTCGACACGACGTTCCTCTTGGGCATCTTGTACTTCTTCAACGGGGCCGAGTCGATCTTGCCGGACGGTTTCGACCTCGCCGAATCGCTGCTGTTCCTCTCGGCCTCTATCACCGTGATCTCCGCCGGTGTCAGCGACAAATTCGAGTCGTTCGATCCGTCCAAAGCGTTACCGGGTACCTGAAAGCGAAAGAATCGATCTTAACGTCGGTCCGATATATTCGGACCATGTTTGGCGCTCCTTCGGCTAGGATCCTTCGATCAGCTTGGACTAGGACTGGCACTCACTCGCACGTAGTCCAGTACGACGTGGGTGATCTCTGGCTTGATCGGAGACGGCTGGCTCCTCTGGGAGACCTCGGTGTCGACGGTGTCGGGCGTGCGGTCGTCGCTCTCCTCGGTGGCCTCCTCGTGCGCGTGACGCTCGTCCTGCTTCTTCTCCAGGTCCGAATAGATGCCGCTCGAGTCCATCTCCTCGCCGGTGAAGCTGGGGCATCTCCTGCCGCCTGGGGCGCAGAAGAGGGTGCCGTCGATGACCTGGGCCTTCCTGTCGCCGCGCACGATCTCCTCGTGCGCGTCCGCGTCGCTCTCCGTGAAGAAGTCCGAGTCGGTCATGGGATCCTGACGACAGGGCGCGGGAAGATTGGCAGGCGGGGCGACGGACGGTGGATCAGCGCCGCGACTGGCCGGCCTCGAGTTCTCCCCGTCGCCCTGATAGCCAGCTTCCAGGCTGGTGATGCTGGTGACCGAAGTGACGAAGCTGACGGGCACCCCGGAGGCAGCCCTCGCGGCCTCGGCCGGCTTCGGGTCCAGCGGTAGCTCCTCCGGCGAAGGAGTTCTCTCGCTGGACGCCTCCTCTGTCGGCTCGGCCGACGGCCGCGAGGCCGATGCTCTCGTCAGTGCCAACCTCGAGCCCCCCGAGCCCGTAAGATTCTCGCAGGAGGGCGTCCTCGAGCATTCCAGCGCCACGGTGAAGTCGGTCATCTGGTCCGGCGTGAGGATGCCGAGGCTCTCGTCGTGCTCGAAGGAGTTCTGCTTGTTCAGCATCAAGTAATGCGACGTCGGGCCTGCCGCGCTGTCATTGTAGGATCCCAGGCTGACGTCCCTCAGGCAGCTCTCGCCGATGTCCTCGATTCTGCTCAGTTGGCTGATGTCGAGCAAACTGCGGGTCAAAGAAAGGAAAGAAAATGCCGGATCTCGAGCGGTTCTCTCCGAATCGTGGCTTATCTACTTACGTCGCGTCAAGACCCAAGAGTTTTTACGTATGCGCTAGCCTAACCCCCTCGAACCAGGAAGCGATTCGAAAAACGTTCGCTTTCTACTTCCCTCGCGTCTCGACGCGATAAAACGTTACGTAGACGTATTTTGCGCGCGGTTTCGAGTTCTTCGCCGCCACGCTTGCTCGACGAATCGTAAAAATCGCGCACTGCGAAACGGTTCGAGTAACATCGTCGCGACGTGTATTAATTGCTTTCGTTTAACGATGGGAGAGAGCGAGAGAGAGAGAGAGAGAGAGAGAGAGAGAGAGAGAGAGAATGACGATCGAGTCAATTATGATCCGTCGACGTTTCCGCTGTGCGCGAGGGTTAATTAAGATAATAGAGGTCCCACCGTAACTTCGTCGTAAATAATAGCTTCCCTATCGTCTCGAAATCTTCGTCATCGTGGACGCGACGATAACTCGTAGACGGAGAACGAACGCGAACGCGTCATATTTTTACCTGAAGAAGCTGCTCTTCTCGTCGCTGAAATGCACCAGCTGTTGTTGGACGTCGTTCTCCTCGATGTCCCAGACGGGCGATACGGCGAACCCCGTGCCGCTCGACTTCTCTGCAACGTTGCGAAAAACGAAAGAGTCAAGACGCTGATTTTGAGCTAATCTACCGAAACAGGATCTGCGCGATCGTGTTCAGGCTAAAAACGCGCGACTGAACTTCTCCGAAATATCGCGAACAAAGAATTAAAACAGTGACTTTACACGGTTTACGTGATCGAACTTCTCCGAAACGTCACGAAGAACGAAAAGCTCGATTCACGTGAACGAGTTTAGATTATTACAAAAACGCGAGGCTAAACTTCTCTGAAACGTCGCGAAAAACGAAAAGGTTAAGGCAGCGACTTTGCGCCAGTCTACCGGATCGTACTCGCGTCTACGCGATCGAGTTTAGGCCAAGAACGCGCGGCTGGCGCGTTATCGCTCGAGAAGTTGCTTACGTAACAAGGCGCGATTACCTCCGTTCACAGGCGTCGACGTAGCGCACGAGGAGAATTTGGCCGCGTGCGTCTCGTCCTCCGTATCGACGAACTTCAGATAGTTGGTGTAGGACAGGTCGTGGAAGACGATGGGTCGTCTTCGTCCCGTGCCGATCTTGGAGCCTCCGAGCGGCCTCGATTTCGGGAAGAACGACGGACGGGTCGCTCGTGGCACCGGTATTCGGCTCTCCCCTACGTTCTGCAACCAGAAGCGCACGGACGTATGAAAGAAACGCGCGCCTGCGCTTTCGAAGACTCTCGGGGACTCGCGGGAGATCGAGAAAACGAGTTACGAGGAGCTCGTCGATCGTCAACCTTCGTCATTTTTTTTCTTTCCTCCTTTGCGGTATCTTCGAACGATCGAATTTGCTCGTCACTCCACGACACGCAGCGGTGCGCGTTCGAATTTTTCGAAGGTCGCTCGAAAATTTGGAACGATACTAAAAAACCTTTTTTGTAGCTACTAGGCTGATGCGTACGAAATATCGGATTTTCTTGACACGCGAACGTTCGTTTCCCTGTTTTCGTTAGGTTTTTCTTTTCTCAAAGAGAGCCTTCCATTTCGTTATTTCTTTTGAATTTCGTAAGGATACGAATTCAGCCGATATTCGTCTAATTTTTTTATACGAGTTTAAACTCCATAATCTCGTTGGGAAAAGTGTATCGAAGCGAACGAAGCATATTTTGATTAAATAAACGGCTTTTCAAGAAAGATACGCAGTTTTATACATTCGCTTAAAAATCCGACGTTTCGTACGCACCAGCCTCGTAGCTTCCATCGCGCGGTCGTCGAGTATTTTCAAGTATCCTCGAGTATCTTCGAGTATGTTCGAGCGTTCGCTTATCGAACGACGATCTCGTATTATTTATTAATAGTTTGCGAGGTAACTCGATCGTAGTACTGGGCTACGGCCCGCTTTTGCCGTTCCTCCGAACGTGCCAAATGGCCGAACGAGTGCGTCGGACGACCAGCAACACCGACAATCGCTCGATCTCGTCGCGGTTAACAAACCACGGCGTACCGCGGTAAGAAGAACGATTCGATTGGATTTCTCGAAGTCGAGCGTCGCGCCAGCGGTTCGAGAGGCGATCGTAAGAGAATTTCATACGTCGCTTATCGTCGAAACGCTTCGCGGCTTATCGCGCGAGCACGTAGAAGCACGCGGAAGCGACGTAGGCGATAGGAGCGTTACGAAATAATACGCCGGCCACGCGGATCGATACGTCCATTTCCTTCGACGACGAACGACGGAACATCGATCGGACTCGCGCTCTCGGAAAAGAAGCGACGATTACCGTGAAAATTCCCTGGACAAAGGAGAAAACGAAAGAGCCGTCGAAATCCTGAGAAAAACGAATAAACGCGACTTCGCGTAAATCGCGAAAAATCGATATCAGTTCGATAGCGTTTCAGGAAGCGAAGCTAACGCCACGGTTACCACGCTGGATAAACTCGTTGGCTTTGAGATTGGCATTTAACGCGCGAGGAAAAAAAAGAGAAGGAAAAAAGAAAGAAAGAAAAAAAAAGAACGCACCTTGCTGTACGATCGACCTCGTCTTATCGAGCGTTACGAGAACACGTCGAACGCGATTTATAAGCGTCGTTGGTCGTCGCGTTCTCGAGGTCCCGCGTACGAGCGCACGCCTCGATGATATCGCGACCGTAGCTCCTACGGTCGCGCGAATACGCCACCCGCGAGTTTGTCGGCGGAGTCGCGTAAACGCGCGCGTTCCGACCACGATAAGTCTCTCACTCTCTCTCTCGAGGTAAACGCGTGGTGCTCGTCGTAGGAACGCGGTTCGATCGAGGCCACGATGAGAAGCGACCAGACGTAACCGCGACTCGCCAACGATTCCTCGTAATCTTCGCGATTTTTCAAGGGCGAGTAACGTTTCGCTCGATGCGATCGCCGCTAACAAGAGTCCGTTGCCCTTGGCCCATCTCCAAATAAAACCCTCCGTCGTTCCGAGGTGAATCAGAAGTGTCTCCGGCACTTGGTTAATTTAATTTTAGTCCTGGCGTACGCGTTTCTGCGCCCCTAGGTACCGCGACCTCCCACTTCGTCCTCTTTATTCGCCTCCCCTTCGTTCTCCTTTTTTCTTCCCGTTCTTCGTCATCGTCCTCCTCTTCCCACCCGTTTCTAACTCGGTCTTTCGTATTCTTCTTCTTATTCTTCCTCTTATTATTCTTCTTCCGCTTCCTCGCGATTTACCGCGTAAGAACACGCGTAACTCGCGATTTCGAGTACCTCCCTGGGACGCGACTTTGTTTCTAGGCAGGACGAAAAGCGAAAGGAGAAGCTTCGACTCTGGTTCGCGACGATAATCGCCGACGCGACGAAAAACGCCGGCGCGCTCGCGCGATAAGCGACCGTCCTCTCGAATGGCGCAACTTTACACCTGTGCAACGTGGCAGTCGGACGCGACGAACTCGATATTATTAGGTTGGTGCGTGTGAAATGTCGGATATGTGTGTTCGCTTAAAACTCCGAATTCTACCAATGACGATTTTAACCTCGGGAGGTTTTCTACTTTACGAAAAATATCAGGCTGGATAAAAAGCTAGTGTAAATGGTAAAAAGTTAGATCAAAATGGAACATACTCGCTTCGATAAAGTTCGTTCAAACGCAGTAAGAAAAATTCCCCGACCTAATATCTAATAAATTCATAGTTCATCGATTTAATGATCGTCGTGCAAAAAAAAACGATCGCGACGACGTTCGAATAAAATCGACGCGCGTGTAATTAATATAATAATTTATCGATATAAATTGATCTCGAAATTGTCGAAAGAACGAAATACGCGGTCGGTTGCGCGAGGGAAGAAGCGCGATGTAGGCACGTCTACGCGGCGCAATTGCGTCGTTATGGCCGATAAATTGCGAGATAGAACGCGCGGTATTTGTCTCCGCTGGGTAGCTCGCGAGCCATTATCTTCGCGGTTACTGCTTTCTCCGACCATTCTCCAACGACGCTCGATTTCGAAATAAGCTTCGTTCGTCTCTCGAAGCGAACGATTTACGTGGAAGGACGACGGAACGAAGCGACTATAAATCGCGAGGAAGAGGCGACATTGGACGCGTGTAAAGAGCGAAGGAAATTCATCGAGTCGTCGATATCGTTCCAACAACAAAGAGGAAAGGAACGTTCTCTTTCCTCGCGTCCGAGTGCCACCTCGGACAGAAGGACGAGCATTCCATCACGCGTCCATCGCTCGGACGGCGATTCGTTCTGCCTCCGCCTAATTCCAACCACCTGTTGTCCCTTAAAAGTAACATTTTCGACGATCGAGCGTGGCTAAGAGTAAATATGGTATTGAATTAAATAACGGATGAAACGATTTTCATAAATCATTCGGACGAGTTTATTCTCTTTATTTATTTACATCGTAAAAATGATAAGAAAAATTAGTTCTACCTAGGAAATTCCAAGACGGATTTAATCCTCTTAGTACCAGACGCAAAACTAGTCCCTGTTAGAAAGATACGGGACGCATAGACACCTTACGCAGTACGAACATAGTTGCATATAAAAGTGCAGCTGAAACTTATCGATTGTTATTAAACGCTCGCGAGTAATGTATTCCATCGGAAGTAATACGTAGTGATCAGTTTCGTCGATTGGAAAATGGTTCTTTATAGTAACAACACCAAACATGTACTAGATGGAATACGGAGATTGTTGTGATTTAGCTCTTTTTACGCAGACTATTGTTTTGCAAAAGACTCGATTATTGTCTAAATAATTAAGGAAAGTTGTAAACAAAAAATTAATAATTTCTTGCTTACGTTTATCATCTCGCGAAACGTCTACGATATACTCGTATAAATATGTCAAAGATGTCCGCGATCCTCGGAAAAGCAGTGACAATTAAAAAACTAACAACAAGAATACCGTCTGCAACGTGATTCGAACAGTTCTCAAATCTCTCGTAAACGAAAATTCTGCGTTGTTTATACGAACACAGTCGGATTGGCATACTTTTCGACGTCGTGAAATTATTCGTTAATTCTGGTACCAGACTATCGTTTGGTAACAGATTCGTTCGTTACTTAAACGATTAAAAGAAAGTTATAATCGATAAATGAATAATCTCTTTCCTACGTTTTGTTATATTTGAGGAAGTAGCTTGTCGAGGAACGCAATTTAACGATACGATAAATACGACACGAACACGATATCAATGTGTTAATGGCGACGTCGATCGATACGCCATTCTTTGTCTTAAAATACATGGCACAAAATTATATCACGGTTTATATATAATTATATATAATTATATATAGTTCGTGTATAGTTACCTGATGTACCGAAGAGACGGGAGAGGCGACGACCGCTCGGCAGGTCTTCGATGTTCCAGCGCCACGAACTTCCGCCCATGATCGCGCTGCACTCGTGTCCACTTGCATTTGCACTTCGTTACACTTCACTCTATTGCACTGCACTGCGCGACACGACGCGAAAAACGCGTCGAAATTACGAATATTATTTCACCGATGCTCACGCGTCGACGATCGGTTACGAACTGACACCTTTTTCGATCGAAATAGAGAAAAAAAAAGAGAGCGTCGCAGTTCGACGAACTGTTATTGTTGTCATTTCTATAGCAAATCGATTATAAAAACTCCTATGAAAACTTATCTCGTTTTGTTTTGTTTTTGTTATCAAAAAGCACTTACACAAAAAATGGTACCCTGTAATCGAGTTTTCACGGTTAACGTTTCTACTTCAAAGCGAGAAAAAATATTTATCGTCCTTATAAGTGTCGTGTATAATATACGGCTACACATATTTAAATATGTAAATACACGTATGTGAATAATATAGCAAATATCGTTGTTTCTATTTCTATATTCCAAGTGTAGGAATACTTTTGTCCCCCTCTTTGTACGTAGTTACAGCGATTTAAGCGAAAGCTGCACATTCGCTGCGTCTACGCAGACGACGCGGTCGCGTCTCGAACGAGATACGTCGTCTTTCGCGTTTTTCGAAAGTTTTCCAAACGACGATATATCGTAGTCTAGCACTAAAAGCGTCAAGAACAAAAGCGCTTCGCAACGAAAGACCGATCGACCAACGTCGACGTTTATTTTATTTTATTTGCCTTAGACATGCATTTGTTCGGGTTAGGACTTCCTTGCGTGTCGAACAATGTTTTACTTGGTTATTCACTTGTTCGTTCGATCGTTCGCTCATTCGTTCGAAACTCGAATTGGACTCGAATTAGACTCGAATTAGCGCGGATAAAAAATTGAGTAAGAATTGTTTTGGAATCGTGATTTTTAGACTGTCGCGTTCCTTTTTCCTTGCGTTCGCGATCGATGCGAAGTAATTCGAATCGATCGTCGACTCGTACGTCTCCTAGTTGCATATAGGACTTTTACGCGCTCCTCGCAATCAAGAAGCGCAATACGAAATACAACGACCTACGGTTTCACGGCCTTGGGAACTTTCTCACCGTATCGTACGCGTTTACAACCGCGAAAGCAGTTTTATTATGCTCGACGGCGAGACACTGCGCGATTCAACTTGAATTCTATTATAAATTAATAACGTAAATTTCAGTCTTGAATCAAATTATTAAGGAATAGAGGAGCGGAAAGTGTCGTAAGACACGCGTATGTTGCGCGTTTCTACGGCGAGCGGTGTGTGTATTAACGTTTGAGTGTATTGGTGTACAATACGGCGGAAACTTTCCGAACACCATTACGCCGCCATTTTTTTTCGAATTCTTATCCGGAACACAGGACACGAATGGAGCCTATCGCGACAT
>JAITYT010000301.1:432631-456736 GCA_025433975.1 Liostenogaster flavolineata
ACGTTCGGAAAGTTTCCGCCGTATTGTACACCAATACACTCAAACGTTAATACGCACACCGCTCGCCGTAGAAACGCAACATACGCGTGTCTTACGACACTTTCCGCTCCTCTATTCCTTAATAATTTGATTCAAGACTGGTATTTACGTTATTAGGTTGAATTGAACGGCGTTTTTTATCGGACATCTCCAAGAATTTCCGGAAAGGACGAAGCTACTCTCAATCTCTTTCTCTCTCTCGTCTTATCGAGATACGAATTGTTACGCATTCTACAGCGCGTCGACGATCCAAGGAATGCTCCGATAATTTATTTAATCGATTTATCGTTCGATAATAACTCCTCGAAGCTGCGTATTCTATCTCTTACGCGCTCCTCGCAACCAAGAAGTATAATACAATGCGAAATACTACGACCTACGGTTTCACGACCTTGGGAACTTTCTCACCGTATCGTACGCGTTTACAACCGCGAGAGCCGTTTCATTATGCACGACGGCGAGACGCTGCGCCCGCCGATGCAAATCTCGACGATATCGAAAACGGATATCGTACGATTAGCAACGGCAAGACTTCAAAGATCGAAATATTACAGACGAGAGAGAGAGAGGGAGAGTCGTGACCTTGGCGACAACGCAACGTGTCGAAAGAACTCGTCGTTGTACGAAGCGATAAAGAGCGAGAGAAGATTCACCGTGAGCACGAACTTAGTTTTATTAGGCCTTAATTCGCAGCAATTCGAGACGCCCACCCAGAGCCAAAGCCGTTGCACGGGCTCCGCTTCACGCGAGACGAAGCAACCGTGTTAATGGTAATCGGCGTCGTCCGCGCCGACAGTTCGACCACGCGGATTTGCCACGATCTAACGGAATGCCTGCGAATCGACGTGGATCTAACAGGAGCGCGAATTAGATTCTCGCGGAGAATAAGGACTTCCGTGTGCACTTGCGACCGGATTACGGACGCGTACGCGTGGAAAGAGAAATGGAAAGACAGACAGAGAGAAAAAGAGAGAGAGAACGCGTCTTATTTAGAACGTTAATAAGACGAGTAGCGTCGAGCGACGTCGCCCATCGAGCTTCGTCTAAAAATATCAATTTTTCCAAGGTAGCGATCTTCGAACGCGATCGTTTCGAAGACGAGATCCACGATGGAAACGAGCTCCGAACGAGACGCGATCTCCGAACGCAAGGAGAAATTCATAGAATGCAAGGAGGTCGTGCGTGCCGAAAGCTCGCGCATCGCACGTAGCTCCAATTAATTAAATAAATTCGTGGAACAAAACGATTCGTCTCGCGCGATTCGATTAACACGAGAGATCTTTAGGATGCTCTTTAGGCGCGCGTCGAAATTGAAAATATTTCTCGCGTGTCGAGTAACGCAACGAAGCACATTGGAAGAGCACAGTTTCGCGGCCGGACGTTCGAACAGATTCGTAGGGTCGTCGTGCCGCGAGATAGTCGTCTATCGATGAAAAATTAACCTCGTAAATACTTAAAAGCGAGAGAAAATTTTACGATCTTCGACCGATAACGCGTTCATCGAAGAGAGATAAAAGATGAACCTTAAAATGAAATTCTAGAAAAGTTACGCGAACGGTCGTTCGAACGCGTTCGTACGGCTGTTGTGTCACAAGCTAGTCGTCTATCGAGAAAAAATCAACCTTGCAAATGCTTAGAGACGAGAACAAATTTTACAGTAGATGTTGAAATCTTCTTCGAGGATTCTTGGATCGATAACGCGTCGCAACTCGTCGCGACTCGATAGATTCGTCGAAAAGGAATAAAAAAAAAAATGGACGTGAAAACGAAATCCTAGAAAAGTCGCGTGGACGTTTCGAAGGCGCGCAAATGGTTTCCACGCGATAAGAAGACCTTCCGTTGCGATTAGAATCGGCCGAAACCGCGAATAGGGGCATCGCACCGCGACACGCAACATCCCCTCCTTGTCAAGCAGGTGTTCGTGCCGGAGAACGTTGTCGGACCGAACGTTATGTATCGCTCTCGTTATCGAAGAAAACTCATCGGTAAAGGTGCATGATTTATATCATTCGCTGTACTTTCACCGCTCGTTTCGACGAGAACCGTAAGACGGCAAACGATCTCTAGATTCGCGCTAATAACGCCGCGCAGGTTCGCGTAACGCCTAAGTCGGCGTGAGGTTTGTTAGAAAGAGCGACGAGCGGTCGAACGTCCGCCATTTTGACGCTTAAGTCGGTGTCACGTTTGTTAGAAAAAGCGACGCGCGACTCGATCGAATAATTCAAAGTGGATAAATAAATTTCCGGTTGCTCGAACATATATCGGCGATTGCGGCGCGAATAAAATAAAGAAAATTCTTCGTACTCTTAACCCTTTTAGTAGCAGACGCAAAACCGTTGCCTATTCGAGAGACACGGGGCGCGTAGACCGCTTAGACGCATCGAAGACGCGAAATAAAAACGTAGTCGTATGTAAAAGCGCGGTTGTACATAAAAGCATCCGATAACAATAACAAAAATCAACGATTAACGTTTCTACTTCGAAACAACATCGATATTCGAAAAATATTTATTTATCGTCGTCCTTGGCGTTTCTCCAAACTTCTCCAAACGACGATATATCGTCGTCCGGTATTAAAAGGGTTAACGTCCGATCGATTAATCGCGATCAAAATTCGTCAAAACTTTTTGCAGGAACTCGAAGGAAACTTTCGCGGTAACGCGTCGCATATTTAAAACAAATCGATGCGCAAAGTCGAAGTTACGTCGACGAGGTGAAAGCTAATTCGAAGGCTATCGCCGCGTTCTTTGGCGAAGATCGAGCGAATTATTACGTTGGTGCCTATGAAATGTCGGATTTTTAAGCGAATATATATCAGGTTCGGGAAAACGTAACCTATTACGTAAGTCTTCGAAGACGACGTTCGCAACCTCTCTTCTCTTCTTCCTTCTTTCGAGAAAAACAAAAGAGAAATAACGGTGGAAACTTTCTCGGCTCTACTATCGGAACGATAGTAGAAACTTCGATAGAAAATTCGAAGGTACGTCCGATTCGAAAATAACGATGACGATGTAACTCCTCGCGTTTCACAATCGTCCAGCGCTAGTCGAACCAATCGGTTCGAGCGTTTCAACGTTTCGATCGACAGGAGAAAAAGGACGAAATTCGCTTGACGTCGATCGTTAATGTCTTATGCTAATTTTTCTCGCGCTACGCCGAGGAATATTTCTTGAAATATTCTTCATTCGTGGTCGACGTTTTTTTCCTTTTTTTTATTCTTTTTTTTTTAAGAAACAGCGTTACTTTTTTTTAAGAAGGAGAAATTAACGAGAGCGCCGACTTCGTCGACCTTTCGACGTAACTTCTCGTCGACACGTCGGACCTTTTCGGCGTACACGTAACACAAACGAACGAATCCATTAGTCTAATCGGCCTGGGCGCACGGTCGTGACGCGTGACTAGTCGCAATAATACAGCGATCTCGGAGCGTTTCTTCGCTACGACATTTTTACAGCGCGAGGCGTCATCGATAAATATCGCGCGGTTACGAGTCGACGAAGGAGCATCGAAGCCTCGTCCGCGGGGAAACGTTCGAGTTTTCCTCTCGCGTGCCACGGCCAGTCGTGCCAATCTCCTTCGTGAGATCGCACGAAGGATACGAGGAGACCGATTTAAGGGCAAGAGCGATTTCTCTGGCTCGACGATACCGCCGATCTCGAGACGTCGATTTTTTCTGCGGTCGAGAGATCGACCTTTACGCAGCGGGATATCGCGTATTCGGTACCTCCAGGATCGAACGAAACGTATATCGAATAAAAAACAGTTTGAGAGTTCAACCTCGAATTTTTATGGGATGTCGCGTGGTTCGATCGAGGGTAATTCCCCGATGTTTCGAAGATATTTTTTTCCTAGAAAAGGGAGATTACGTACCGAATTACGTCTCTTCGCTCGATCGATGCGCGTTCAACCTTGAATTTCCATGGTGTGTCGCGTGGTAATTCCCCCGATGTTTCGAAGAGACGAAAAAAGGAAGTTAAAAAGGGATAGGACGCCGTCACTGGCACTGACACGCTCTCGTCCACCGCTTTTTTCCGCTTCGATGGAAAAAAAACCGATCGATTTTATCGATGGAGAAGATCGAAGCACCCTGTCGTGGACACGGCTGCTCGATCCTTCGCGTAATCGATCTAACGCCGATCCGCGCTGGTATCGGCTTCGCGTGTAACTGAGCGCGGAGTCAGCTGAGACTCGACGCGTCGTAAAACTTTTGGACTGTTCACGGTCGCTTCTTCCGTTCACCTAGCTCCGCTCGAAGCACGGACCGACGGATCGACCAGCGAGCGACGCTCGCGCTTTCCCTCGCCATCCGGGAATCCCCGAACGGAGCAAACTTTGCCACAGTCGCAGCGAACCTTGCCAAAGCTGGATAAAACTTCGCTAAATTCGATGCGAACCTTGGTAAAGTCGGAGCAAACTTTGAGAACGTCCAATCGCACGAAAGAAGACGAGAAAAACGAAAGCAAAAAGGAAGGTCCTACCTACCTACCTACCTCCTATCAAAACGATCGCCTTCCTTCGTCTCTCGAAGGCCCTAAAATTCGTCCCGGAGAGGGCCGAGGGCACTCGCGATCGTCCGTCTCCCGCTTCTTCCAGCTCGATTTGTTCCTCGCAGCCGACCGATTCGAGAGGAACGCTATCTATCAACGAGCACGACGATAATTCGAAACGCTCGACGATCCCACCCGTGGTTTCGCCTATGACGTGCCATCGCCGTCGCCAACAACGTCGTTCATCCGCACGCACGCGTCGCGTGTTGGAGCACCGGCCGACTGACGAACGAACGGACGCGCCGCGACTTTTCCATCGGACCTACGCGCTCGTTCGGCTAATCTTCTTCCACGTTCGGTTTCTCTCGTACTAACGCGAAGCCACTGCCGAGCCAGAGTCGCTTTGCTGCTCTCTTTGTCTCGTCTTTGTCTCTGAAACGGCGGTTTGTGCACTCACCGTGAATCCGTATGACGCGAGCGCCGGCGTGGCGACGCTAGGAGTCCAAGTTGCGTCGTTTCGTTGGCGATGAGGAAAAGCGGCAGGCTAGCGGCTGAGTCGAGGAAAAAGGAAGGAAAATGGAAAGTTACGGTGGAAAAGGGCGTGCTCGAGTGCACGCACCTAGCGGTTCCAACGGCTCTCGCGGCTCCGAGCCGTGAATTTCAACGTCGAGAGAGTACGACGTCCTTGACCTTTTTGCGACTGGAGTCGAGCGAAGACTCGGATAGTTTCGCGGCGTTGATGCACGGCTCTGATATCGACCGGTTCTACGAACCATTCGTCGACGTTCGGTTCGAATCGATGATGAATTCGCGACGTCGTGAAATTTACTTAACTTCGCTTAAACAGGACGGTCGACGCTAAATTCTAGTCTTTGGTCGAGTTTCTTCGAGAAAAGAAGTCGAGTGTCTCACGGCGTTGTCGCGTTCCGTTGAACAGAACTGTTAAACGGAATCGTTAAACTCTACTTCCTGCCGTCGTGAATATTTTACCGAGTTCGATCGATTCACTCGTCCGAGCAAAATTGGAACGCGTTTTTTCGTGGATCAAATTTTGCAACTACAAAAGACCCTCGAGAAAAAAAAGTCGAGTACCTCGCGATCGTTCGATAATTCGAAACTACGGGAAGAAAAAGGCGACGAGTCGGAAGACACGACGAGCCGACGCGATTCGACTCGTCCTCGAGGTTACCGGCGTCGTTTATTGATCTCGCTACGGCGTTCGCGTCACCGTTCTCTTCTCGAAAGCTCGAAAGCTCGGATCGATATCCCTCCCCCGAAGAACGAACTCGAGCTTCGTACACCTCGTGGCTTCTTCCTCGTCGGGCGAGAAGCTCTTTTCCTGTCGCGTCTCGTCTTCTTGGCAGAGAACGAAACTCCCAGGATCGATTGGCCGTCGTATTATCGCCTCGCAGTCGGTCGTAATGCACACGACGTTCGTGGTAAGGAGCAAAAACGATCGCGGATCGATTATTTTAACGCGACACGATCGTAATCGATCTGCAATGCCGAGAATCGAAGGTCCGCCAACGGAGGATCGCACGAACGACGCAAACAACGTAAACTACGAGTCAGGTGCGATACGTCGATCGATAAATTACACGATTTTATTAGTCGATCGGACTTTCGTTCGTCTTCCTGTTTTCGTTTTGCTTTTGCTTTTCGCACGATCTTGCAAAAAACAAGTTTTGTTATTCCTTCTGAATTTCGTAAGGATACGAATTCGAGCGATATTGGTGTAATTTTTTTATACGAGTATAAACGTTTTTTACGAATATAAACCAGACGTTTGGAGAGAATATCGTTAACGATGGAAAAGTATAGCGTCGCTCGGTCTGCTGATCTTTCCAAAACGTCCGTGGAAAATGCTGTTTTTACGGGCTAAACGGTACGAAAATGAAGACTAAGAAATTCCATATCCGATCGAATCGGAACGCGCGTCGAAATTAAAAAACCCGTTGGACGCCGATGCGGAGATTTGAAATTCACGAGGGACCACGCGAACAAAGAAACTCACGCGAGCTAGACCGCGACCGTCGTCGTATATTTCGTACGCACGAGTCGTACGCACGCTCGAGTACTCGCGCGTACCGTCGCGCGTTTGCTCGTCGAAAATGCCATTAGTCGATTGCCAATCGAAGTCGCACCGCGAGTATTTCAGTTTTTCTTGTCTGTCGCTCAGAGTCGGAAGAAAAGACATAAAAAAATAGAAAAATATCGGACAACTCCTGGAACGAAGCTCGATCGATCGATCGATTTAAAAACGGAAGACGAAGGTGAGAGGAAAGAAAAAAGAGACTTTGACGAGCAAGAACGATTGCTCTTCTTCCTCTTAAAATCGTGCCGTCGAAGAATACGAGCGATTTGAAAAAAAAATACACGATTCCACCTACGGATTGTTTAAACGGACGATCGTCAGCGAGGAAAATACCGCTTCGGTGTCGTCGAAATAATTCGCCACACCCACGTCCATTTACATCGGACAATTACGCCGTGGCAGGTCGAACGCGCCTCGATCCGCCGTTGAAATCGTCGCACGATGGGACGAAACGCCGAAAAGTACGCGCCAAAAATTCCGAGCGATCTTCGAAATTGGTACGCTACGCTTTAACGGAGGCTTTTGTTGCGAATGCGATGTTGAAACGACGAAAAACCAAAGGCGAATGCCAACGTTACAAAAATAATTAAAATAGTTAAACCGATCTAATTCGGTACGTCATTATTATTTTTTTGTTCGTAGTAGGAGTGAAAATATTAGATTGGTGCGTACGAAATGTCAGATTTTTATACATTATATTATATTTATATTCGCTCAAAAATCCGACATTTTATACGCCCCGTCCAAATACAAGACAATCGTTTTCGAAGTTGTCGATAAGGTTGTGAAAAAAAAGATGCCTAAATCCATTGGAACGAACGAGAAACTCCGTTAGCTCGATTGTAGAGCTCCTGACGAATATTGAGAACATGGCGGCACGGACACGTTGCCTATAATTTGAGCGTGGTAGCGCGCGAGAAACGCGACGATATCGATCCCTTCCTCGCAGAAAAAATCGCGATTTTTATCGCGTTCGTGGGAAAGCGGTGACAAACGCGTAGGAAGGTCGCGTCGGCCTTTTAGACGAGCCCATTGATCCAAGGGGAAACGGAGAATAGAGAGAAGGTGGAGGAGGAGAAGAGCGCGTCTCTTTCATCGGTCGATCGTACGTAACGACGACACGCCTGTCGATCTTTCGAGGATCGTTTCGGCGACGCCACGACCGGTTCCACAGACGACCTCCAGGCGCATCCTGCTCCATCGTTCCAGCCACCCATCGCGTCAAAATCGACGCGGTCCTTGAAAGACCTCTCCCTAGCCTCGACGTGCCGGATCGGTACCTTTTATCGCGATTATATTGAAATGCTACGCGCGACTCTCGAAGCGAGCGCACGCGTAGGTGACTTCGCATGGACGACGTTCGTTCGTCGGTCGAATTCGTCCCTTGACGCTTTAGCCATTCACCTACGAGATATCTCGTAGCAAGCGTTTATACAAAAACCGCCAGCTATGAAATACCACCTAGTTAGCGCTAGGAGTTTATATTGATTCCAATTGGTCGTGATACCCAAGGCAAGGCGCTCTAAATTTGCCCAACGGCCAATAAATTAACCTATTCATTGCCAACTACGAGACACCTCGCGGTAAACGTCCGTACCAAAATTGCCAGCTACCAATTATCTCGTAGTTAACGCCAGGAGTTTACATTGATTCGAATTGATCTTGACGTCCTGGGCAAGACGCTCTAAATTGGCCTGGCAGTGAACGAATGAACCCATTCACTGCCAACTACGAGATATATCGTAGTAAACATCTGTACAAAAACTGCCAGCTACGAGATATCTCGTCGTTATCGCTAGAGGTTTAAATCGACTCCAATTGGTCTTGGCGACTAAGGCAAGACGCTCTAAATTTGCCTGGCAGTGACCAGCTTGATCCATTCATTGCCAACTACGAGGCACCTCGTAGTCGTCCCTAAGAGTTGACATGAACTCCGATAGGTCTTGGCGCCCAAGGCAAGGCGCTCTAAATTCCCAGTGAACGAATTAACCAAAGCGACGGACGCGGCGAAAGATCGATCCATCCACTTTTTCGTCTCTTTCGACGAGCGGATCGACCGGTGAACCGTTAGCCACCACTACGGCTCGAAGACCAGTCTTTTCTCACCTGCTTTCCAACGTTGATGGACTTTTTCATGCTCGATCAAAAGCACCACATCGTTTTCGAGCTTTCGTCGAGCCCACGATATTCCCGTTCGAATTATCTCGATCGATCGACCTTCCTATTCCACCGGTTCCGCGATTCCTCCGAAGGCTGACGTCCATTTCCTCCTTCCTCCTCGTACCATTGGAAAGACGAAGCGACCGAATGGACGTCGTAGAAACAGCGAGCGTCGAACGTTCCACTCGCGCGAACTCGTAAACGTTTCGCGATCCAGTTATCATCTTCGAGCATCTCGAGAGTGGAAGACCGCTCGCAACGCTCCGGAGTCCTCGGCCGGTATTTAAAACGATCGCGATAGAAATTCTCTCGGAATGGGCGAACTAATTACGTTCTAACGGCGACATCGAGGAGATACACCGCGATCCACGTAACGAAATCGAAGCCAAACGGGAATCGTAGATAAATCATCGTCGTTACGAGGTGAGAAACATCGTAAAACGGTCCGGATACTCGCGTAGTTTGAAACGAACGCGTCAAGCGCTGTACTTTACGCGATATAATAACAACGAAAAAGGTAGGCGACGGAGGCGACGGGAAAAGAAAAGAAAAAAAAAAAGGAGAAGTGGAACGATTTAGACGAGCATTTTAGACCGTCGGCTGCGTACCTCGCGTAAAGTCGTTAAACGTGACAAAAATCGAAGGAAGGAAGCTCGCGTGCGTGCGTGCGTGCGTGTACGTGCATACGTACGAAACGCGTCGATTTTACAGCGAACTCGTGGCAATGGCGAACGACCCGGAGGATTCTTCGATGAAAAAGAGAATGGACGAACGATTTTACCGTTCGACGTGGAGCGTCGTTACTTATCGATTCGAGTCTACGTATGTAGGCGAAACGCTTATCGACGTGCGTCGCGTTACGATTCCGCGGTTCGATAGTCACGGAAAGTTCCAGTCCTCGAATTTTCCATGTAATTCCGTGTAGTCGCCGTCGGGAAAATCGATGCCGCTCGACGCCTGTCCGTAAAAGCTCGCGCTTCCGGCAAGTTCGATGGAAAAAAATCGCCGAGTTTGTTTCCCTTCGCGATCGAGCGCACGACCGGGTTCTTTTGTCGTGGGAATGCGTTTTTCATCGCGAGGATGCGTTTTTTGTCGTAAGGATGAGTTCTCTATCGTTAGGATGAGCTCTTTGTCGTGAGAATGAGTTCTTAGTCATGGAAATGCATTTTTCGTGGTCAGGATGCGTTCTTTGCCGTGAGGATGCGTTTTTCGTAGTGGAGATGTATTTTTTGTCGTGAGGATGAGTTCTTTGTCGCGAGAACGAGTTCATGGTCGTGGAGATGCATTTTTGGTCGTCAGGATGCGTCGTTTGTCGTAAGGACGAATAGGAAGACACGATCCGTCCTTTCTCTCTCTTCTTTACTTTCCGGAGGTACGTACTGAAACGCGCCTCCGAGGGAAAGTCGATGGTAATTCGATAAACTTGTCAAACGGTTGACGAACCCGCGAACGCGCGCGTATCTCTGCTCTAAATGGTTTCGCGGTCGTAAACGATTTCGAACGGCCACGTTGGAAATATAAAACCGACAGCGACTTGAAAATACGATCGTTGCCGCGCCAAGTCCGATCCACGTTCCACGTAAATCGTTCGCAACTAAGCCGAAGAGACGTTCGAAAACGAATAGTCGCGTTCGTTCTGCCTTGCTTTCGCTCGATCCGAGCTCGATCGAGCTTACAGATTTCAGAAATGCGAATAGCGGCAGAAAATGGCACCTAGCGATCGAATTTTTACGATCAATGTTAATATCGCATTAGTTAATTACTATTGCGATAATTTGTAAATCAATTATAAAGAAAATACTAAATTAACATTGCGATAAGTTGCAATTATTCGAACGAAAACTGCATTTTTCGCGTCGCTCCAAACTTTTCCGAACGTCGGCTTATCGTCGCCTACCGCTAAAAAGGTTAGTGCCTGGCTAGAGCAAAGACAGCGACTACGCGTCCACCGTGCATCGTACTGCATGTTATCGATCACAAATACGCGTATGCACGAACGTCGAACGGAGCATCCACGATGCGTCGAGTAGGGGAAACTCGAGCGGAGCCGCGAAAAGACGGGCGTCGGTACGGTTCACGCGGAGCGTTAGAAAAATATTATTCGGTGAAACGAGAGCTCCGAGTGGCGAGCGTGTATCGTGAAAATCGTCGACTGGGTCGCGGTTGAAACGCGAACGGCGGAGAAGCGCCGCGAGATAACGCAATTGGCGATATAGAAAGAGCGATAAAGTTATTTGTCCGATCGAGATAAAATCGCGTCGTCGGTTTTTAGCTCGCTGAAAAAGCGTCGCGCTGCTTTCGGCGAAGATTTTATCGCGATCGATCGGCGTTCGTTGGAGAAACGACGCTGCAGCGATATTTCGACCGATATTTCGAAGGATATCGTATTTATCGATGATTTTATCTTTCTTTTATAACAATAAATAACGATAAAGACGAAGATAGCGATCGCGACGTCTTTCTCGCGCTTCTCGTCGATCACGATTTAAGCGAAAAAACCGTAAATCCGATGTTCGATCTCCAACCTGAATCGTTTACTTCCAAGCGATATACGAGCGGACGAACTTTAATCGTTCCGTACGCCTGTGCGTAAAACCTCGTTCCTTCGTTGCTTCCTTTCAAAACTGATAAAATTAAGAAATCCGATCGACCGAATTTTCGAACGATATTTCGAAAGATATCTTCGAGGTAAAGACGAGAATAACGATCGCGAATACGAATAATCGTAATACAATAAAATAGGTTCGACGTCCAACTCGATTCGCCAGTTCCAAACGATATAAAAGCGAAGAAATTTTAATCGTTTCGTACGCCTGTGCGTAGAACTTGGTTCCTTCGATAAAATTGAAAAACGCGAATCTTCCTAAATAAATGTTTTTCTCGTCGGAAACGTTCGCGCGTCAACCGCGGATCGTTACGACCATAAATCGATCCGATCGCGAGCGTGATCGTCGAGGACGTATTCCCGCGGGACTAAGCAAACACGATGCGCGTTCTCGTCAAGACGAAGATAAGAGAACGCGACGTCGCTTATCGGCGTGGTATCGAAATAATCGAAAGAAAGACGCTACAGGCGGAAGGTAGAAGCGCGGCTAGTCGTGACGACACCGACCACTTTTCTCGGTCAGGACAGCCTGCTGCTGCTACTACGTCGCCGTAGCGATGCGAGATCGAACGGACAAACGAGAAAAAAAGATCCGAGAATACGCGAAAAAACGCAAGAGTTTTCTTTCGGACGAGACGCGATTCACCTCGGTGTCCTCTCGAAAGAACAAAACTCACACCGGTGCCAGAACACCCTTCGAACACCTCGCCTGGAACGTAGAAATACGTTCCTCCTCCATACTTCGAAGCAAAATCACGTAAACGACCCCGAGAATCTTCCCGACGTACTTCGAAGTCTCTCGATGAAGTCCGAAAAAAAAGTCAAGCTCGACTCACCTTTGCCATCGCGTCCTCGTCCCCGTCTTCGTCCTCCTCGTCGTCCAGGACAATCAGCGGCGCGTCCAACGCGTCGTCGTCGTCGTCGTTCTTTTCTCTATCGTCGAATCACCAGCACCGACACCAGCACCATCAGCAGCACCAGTAGCAGCGGCAGAGATAATGGGTGGGTCCTGACCGGAGCGGCAGGAACGTCGAAGGACACGGAGGGTCCCTCGGCGTTGGCGCGTCCCCCGAGCAACAGCTTCGGCGACGACGGCTCCTTGTCTTCTGAAAAACGACGATAAGAGCGTCGTCGCGTTCGAACTCGTCTTCCTTATCGAGGAGGAGGAGGAGGAGGAGGAGGAGGAGGAGGGCCTTTCTCTCGATCGAGAGCCCGCTCCCGTGTGCACCTTTCGTGCCGACACGTCGATTACTCGCGCGGATAGCAGCGACGCTGCCACCCGACGTCGGCTTCGCCGCGAACGACGCGCGTTATTGATCGACGCCGTACGGAGGCGTCGCGACGCCCGTTCGTTCGTTCGCCCGCGCATCGCGTTCACGAGGAGGAGAAGGAGGAGAAGAAGGTGAGAAAGAAGGAGAGGAAGAGCGAAAGAGAAGGACAGAGAGGGGTGGAATCGCCGGTGACGGAGCCGGCGTCGCCACCGCCAATGGCAGACGCCACCTCCGGACAAGTCGGAGGGTCCTTTTTGGCGCGTTCGAAATACCTCGATGACGTGAGCGCGTCGTTCGCTTCGACACCGGAAATTGTCGCGATTGCGGGACGAAAAGGGGTAGAAATTTTCTCGAAAGTCCGATTAAAATCGATCGAAAGACGATATTCGTTATCGAAGGAACGAAACGAAAAATCGAGGAAGAGAACGAAGGAAAGGAACTGGCGGTATTTCGACTTGGAACGATCTTCGATGCAAGAGGAAGATATATATAATAATATTAGGTCTACCGGAAAGCTCCGTCGCATAATGTCATTTCGAGTTGAACATTGATGAAAATGATAACGCCCGGTAAATATTAATTAATTTATTTAAAACGACGGAACTTCCCGATAGGCCTAATAAATAAATAAAACGTTCGTCGGTAGCGGATACGTAGAAGAAAAATACGAAGATTACGAGAGGCTTCCTCGACGATTATTCGAAGATTATTCGCGAGAGCGTGTCGCCGTGTGCTTTACCGAAGAGTCCGTTGTTTATCTTATTATTTCGCACCATAACGTAAATACGACGTACGAACAATGCAAGGTGATTGCCTCGAGGCGCGTCTCGATGATAAACATCAACAGTCGACAGTTTTTCTTGCGCCGTGCTCCGCGTTTTTCTACGTTTATCGAAATTTCGTCGGCTAACGAAATTTATAACGAAATTACGATCGAGATACGGCGAATTAATTACTAGAAGCGCGTACAACAAAGTCGTTAGACATCGCGACGAAGAACCGTGCTTGCGAGGAACTCTTCATTTCGTTTCCTCCCCGACAATTTTCCAACAAGGAAAACAACGTTTTTTCATTTAAAAAAAAAACGAAATGAACTTCCGAACAAGCTAATAATTAGAAAAAGCGCGTCGAAAGGAGCAACGAAAAGCTGCGCTTGCGAGGAATCTACTTACGTCGATTTAAATCTCCGGCTAGGCGAAATCGACCGATCGATACGAGTTAAAACACTGTACCGAAGAGCGACGAGATATTTGGCACGTCGATGCACCGAAACGATCGCCGGTCGTGCGACGAGGCGCGTCGAGGGCTTCGCGAAAGGGTCGTCGACCACGTTCCTTCGTGGCAACGAAGAAATCTTTTGAAGCTTCCACCTCGAGGGTCTCGCCGATACTGTCGTCGCCAGAGGCATCGGGAAGCGACGGTGACCGTGGTAGAAGCGCGGTGAACGCTTTTCGCGTCGTCGAATCGAGCCGCGCCGCGAGATGAAAATAATGGCCACGATGAAAATGGAAGCGACGGGAGGTCGGAGCGGCGCCACTGCCGAAAGAAGAATCCGCGTGCGCGAGAATATATCTTCGCGTGTGCTTCGAATAAAGGGGAGAAAATACGTGCGTGCGGCGTGCGTGCGTTTCTGCGTCGAGCTCGAGGCTCGTCGCTTCTCGGAAGTGGCGCGCGATTTTTCCTTTTCCCCCTCGTTCCGCTCGAATCGAATCGTTCTACGAGCTTTGCAGGACCCTCTTCTTGACTCTATTTTCTCGCCCGCGCACCTGGTGACGAAGAAGGATCACGATGGGACCGTCCAAGCGCGGACTCGAGTTTAGAAACGGGAAAAGAACGCCTCCCAAGTTTTTCGCGCGATTGGATCTAGCGTTGGACGTTTTCTCGAAGAATTAGTCCGCGAGAAACGCGAATGTACGGTGGTACGTTCGTACCTTCGCCTAGATCGAGCCTTGGGTTTCCTTCTAAAAATATGTCGAGTTCCGTGACGAGCAACGCGAGGAAACCAACGAGACGCGCTTAAAAGGTCGCTTTTGCCTTAAATCTTTGTCCAGTCGTTGCTTACAATCGTACGAAGAATCGTTCTTTAAATAATTAAAAAAAGGAAAACAGGCTCTCGAGATTCCTCGTGTGAAATCGTGACGAATAAAATTATTCGAATAAATTAGGTCAAAAATATATACGTATCTCATCTTCTAAAGTATGAAAGAAGAGTGTTTCGAGCCTCGACGAAAGTTTTATTTCTTTCTTTTCGTGAGATGTATATTTCTTTATATTTTATTCGCTATATTTAATATAGTTTATCATAAATCGTACTTAACACTATTTCGGACCACCGTCGACCTGATCGATCTACCTACGAATAATCTTCGATATATTATCAATAAACGAGCGATATCATAAATATGTTAAAATCTACTCAAGGCCACTTTCGACCATTTAATCCTATACCTAATATTTAAATTTTATTTCATCTATCGAAGCTACCCTGCGAAGCTACCTTTGTGGCTTTTACAGGCGCAATTACTATTTATTATTTTTATTGTACTGTATCGAGCTCGACTGGTAGCAAACGTCTACCGTACGGTAGACTACAGGATATATATTATATTTTATCTAAGGTTACTCTCGCTCGCAAATACCCCGGTGGCTCCCTCTATCATCCGTTTGCGTCAAGTCGTCCTTCCTTCACCTCGCTCTTGCGTCCGCTCTCCATATCCACGACCTGAACTTCTTCGGTCGATTCTACGGTTACGTCGACGTATGGTTGATCGTGCGTAGGTCGTCCATCTCGACCCACGACCACCATAGATCACCGACTTATGGGGAATTCGACCGATCGTCGATGTCCCCAGGAAACGCGTCCAATTTCCCCTCGCTCGATGGTCGACAGGAACGCGACGTGAACGCGACGAGGACGAAGGCGTTGAATAACCTTACGTCCCCATCGACGAATACAATTTAATTTACTTACAATACAACTTAACTAGAAGTATGCGTCCGTATTCGTGGAGGACCAGGCAAGGAATGATGGGGAGCAATGGCGACGCGGTGCCTCGGCGGCTCGTCGCTACGCGAGCGCCACTCCGCCGCGGCGGAGAAGAACGGAAGCTCCGGGAGGCGACCGCCATTTTTTCACGCTTACGTGCGACTCTTAGAATTTTTCTTTCATCAGCTTCCGATCTGTACGAACGTGTATTGATTAAATAATTTATTCCAAGTTGTTGGATCAAATTAATTCGGTTACCCTTCAGGTACGGTTCTCTACCTTCGTCCAGCTCGAGTTTCCGAAGATCATCGAAAGAGAGAAATTGGACGTATACATCGTGTGCGTCCGATAGAATTTTCCGCGGTCGGTAACGCGACGATCGGTCGTGGAGTCAGCTACTTTACCGACGATTCGAGCGACTTTCCTCGGTTAGCACCGACCAGAGATCGGATATCGGAGACGCTGATGGTTGGAGCGTCGGCGACGTACGACGGTGGTCGTCACGGAAAAGACACGAACAAAACGACATCGTCGTGCCGGTGCCAGGGACGTCGAACGGGTGTCTTCGCTTCGGTCGCGTTTCTAACCTCCAACGACGCGCGCGCTTTCGATCGCGGAACGTACACTAACGCGAGGCCGTCCCTCCTCCACCTCGTCGTCGAATCCTGCGAGGATAAGGAAGAATACGACGAGCGAAAGAGCGAGCGAGAGTGACAAACGATAAACGATTCGTGGGTAAGAAAGAGTACGACGAGCGAGAGAGAGAAGGACGGAACGCGAGGCTATCCGAGGATAAAAAGAGAACAACGAACGAAAGAAAGAGTGAGAGGTGCACCGTTGGCGACGTCATCGTCGTCAGTAAAAAGCCACGGACGAAGCGACATCGTCGTTGGATACGCGCGAAGTAGCCAGGACGTCGAACAGGTGTCTCTCCGATTCGGTCGCGTTCCCTAACCTCCTCGCCGGGACGACACGCACGCTCCCGGCCTCGAAAGTACGCGCGGAATGTGCATTTGCCGCGACTCCGTCCTTCCTCGTCCTCGTTCTCGTCCTCGTCGTCGTCCTAGGATCCTCCAAGGATAAGGAAGTGAAAGAAAAACGATCTCGAGAGAGAAAGAGAAAGGACAGAGCGCGAGAGAGAAAGAGAGGAAGAGAGAGAGAGAGAGAGAGAGAGAGAGAGAGAGAGGGAAAGAGAGGTGCGTATCGATGTTATAACGTCGGGACGCGCCTTGTTCGCGGTACAGTTTGGCAACGGCTCCGACAAAGCGCACGAGATCGGCACGTCGCACCGTTGTCGACGTCATCGTCGTGTTTACGCGTGTCATCGTCCCTTTGTACGTTGCACCGGACACCTGGTCGTCGTTCAGTCAATATCGTGGTAGTGCCATAAAGCAGTGGTAGTAGGCAGTGACCATAACCATGTGAGAGAGTGCATTCCGTCGTCGTCGTCGTCGTGGCTCACGAGCGTGGATCTTTCCAGAGTGCACGCACGAGTGAGAATTCTCGCAACGTGTCAAGGTAGCGTCGACCTTTCTTTCCTTCTTTCGAACTTCCTCTTTTTTCCTTTTCTCCCACCTTCGATTTTCTTCGTTTAGCGAAGTTAGAGCGAAATTAGAGCGACACGTGCCCGAAACACCCGACTCGATCTTCGGTCGCGTTAAAACCAGCGGATTCGTGCGAAGAAACGTGAAGGAACGCCGATCGGCTCCCTGAGAAAGAGAGAGGTAGAGAGAGATATAGATAGATAGCTAGATACATGGTTAGATAGAGAGGCCGAGGAGAAGGAGAAAGAGGAGGAGGAGGAGGAGGAGGAGGAGGAGGAGGAGAATCGAGCATCGAGCGTGTTTTTCGAAGGAGCGCATCGTGACGCATCGAGCGTCGTTCGTCTCGTCCTGCTCCCGATCCTATGGACGAATAATCGCGTCGGAGCAACGCCCGGTCGCGCGATTACCGATCGAGTGCCATCGAGTACCGTCGGATCGCGTCGAGTTGGCCGACGCGCGAGGAATGTCACATCGGCGGCAAGGACCATGTGACGTCGTCCTGCCGCTGCTGGTTCTGGTGCTGGTGCTGGTGCTTAACGGTGCTGCGAAAATAGGTGCGCCACCTTCTTGCTCGCGTTCGCCGCTCCCCTTCAAGGTTACGCGGTCCCCGAACAACTTTAACCAGACCGCAGTCGCCGCCACTGCAACCACCGTCATCCCTACCATCGAACGTACCAAACACGACTACGACTTCGATCTCTTCCCAAGTTCTTTATCGCCTCGCGTGACGCGTGTGCCGCGTGCTATCATCTTGCCTGCGACGTCACCGTACCGACGTTGCAAGAAAGCC
Organism: Liostenogaster flavolineata; assembly: GCA_025433975.1. Lineage (NCBI taxonomy): Eukaryota > Metazoa > Arthropoda > Insecta > Hymenoptera > Vespidae > Liostenogaster > Liostenogaster flavolineata. Next base: position 450,609 of record JAITYT010000301.1, read on the forward strand.
ACGAAAGAGCGATCTCGATTCCGCGCGATCGTCCAGTCGTTTCTAGAGAGAGCAGTCGGTTGGTGGTTGGTCGATCGATTGATTATCGATCGTGGTTGTTGGTTGGTTTTTTGGTCGGTCGTTCGTTGATCGATCGTGCGACGAATACCGTTCGAAAAAAAAAAATCGGTAGTGACCGGCCAGTGTCCGTGGAAACGCGCAGGAGGTTGACGATAAAAATTGCGACTGGCGATTTTCCATGCGTCGTCGTGACACTTGGAACAGCGAAAGGCTCGAGATCTTGGAGGTACGTCTACCGATCGTGATAAAAGAAAGAAAAAAGGCGATCGTCGTCGAGATATCGACGAGGACACGCGAACGTAACGATGCCAATCGGTATTCGAAAAAGAGCGGAAGTTTCGAATTTTTCGAGGCGCGTTCACCGATCGTGGAGGAGGATGAGAAAAATCGACCGTCGTTGGAACATCCGCGAGGACACGTGTACCGAAACGATAACGATCCGTGTCGTTATCGAATGAACACGGGTTTCGCGGTTGGAAGAGTACGCTCGCTATTCAGCCTTCTCCGATTCCTCTCGGTCTTCTCGTTACTCGAATAAAATATATACTCGAACGTAACGTCGACTACGACGTCGGTTTTTCCGGTAATCACGATAATCGCTTTTCCAACGAAACGATTTTGCGTTCCTGTACGTGTGCGCGTTCGATGACAAAACTAAGCGCGAAACGTCGACGGAGATCGTTTTCCAAAGGAGAACGCGATGTGGTACACGCTTCGAGAAACGGTAATATCTCCGCGAAGAAAACCGAGTGGAAGTAGAATCGAGATCCGATCTAAGGTCTACTTCGACTAGGTCAAGCGCGATGGGAAAATCGCGTAATGGAGTCGATTATTTTTACATCTTTATTTTTTTTTTTTTACCAATGAAAGAGTCCTTCGAATTTACTTCGTTGCACTTTTACGACTTTAACCTGTCTGTTTAGCGATTTAGAACTGTCGTTCTCTAGTTTTTTTCACGCTGCGAGCAAACGCGATGCACTGTCGTGGAAAACGAGTCTCGTTATCGTAATGTTGACTTTGTCTGAACGCGCTTAGATCGAACTAGAGGCTAGAGAAATTTTGAGATAGCAGCGGGAGATAGATACGCGTACTTCGAACCATTAACATCGATTTTACCTGAAAGATAGCGCGGAATTTGTTCGATTTTTATCGAAGGTCGTATCGGAAGTCGATACGCGTATTCGACGCGAGCGATGGAATTATTTCGAAGTTTATCGCTCGGTATCGATACTAAATGCTCGGTCTATGATGAAATAGAGGACGAAACATGATAGAGAAGTACATCGAAAACGCTTCGTTTTTTCTCTAGAAGGAAGAAAACAATATTCGGGTTACGACGATGGTCCCGATATATCGGGATACGCGATATCGCGAATAAAATATTTGATCTACGATAAAATAGAGGATGAAAGATGGTAGAGTACATCGAAAACGCTTCGTTTTTTCTCCGGAAGGAAGGAAGACGTATTTGAGTTACGACGACGATCGATCGTGGTATCGTGAATAAAATGTTTGATCTATGATAAAATAGAGGATCAAACGCGGTAGAGAAGTACGTCTAAAGCACGATTTCATTTTTTTTCTAGAACGAAGTAAGAAATATTCGAGTCACGATGACGATCGATCTCGTGGAATAATACTCGGTCGAGTTACGTTGCTATTTACACCTCCGAAATCCCGATGCTCGGCGGTCGATCGAGGTCGTTGCCTTCGAATACGAGTACTCCGAATGCATATTCTTCACTTTGAACCGAGGCAAATACCGCGGAAACTCGGTTCGAAGCGAACGCCATAGAATGTCGAAGCTCTTGATGGAAAAATAATAGTACCGATGATAGCGTCGAATATTTTCATGGAAACGTGTAAAAGAAAATCGCCGCTATTCGAACGATCGATCGAAAAGGATGATCCAGAAGGGAGGCTTTTACGATCCACTTTACGCAAACGCGGTAAAAAATATTAAGGAAAGGAAAAAAACGGTAGCAGTGTAGCAGTAACGCGTCGAACAGCTTCTTGTTCCGGATAACGTTAAGATTATTTCACTCGCGACGTGGGCTATTTTTTATCTCCTTTTACGAGTAATAAAATCAACGCTTTTAAGAAGCGCAAACGAGAAAGATTATTGTTACAGACTCGCGCAGACGAGTTTTCGAGCGGTGGTTAAGTTTTTTCTTATCGGTTACTCGACGATAACCGAGCAAATTTCGGAAGAACGTTAACGAGAGCGCGACGAAACGAAACTTCGAATATTCTACGACGATTTTGCGTTCGATCGTCGAGTCACGTTTTGCGATTTTCGCGATACGAATGGGAAAGAAGTTCGAGACGCTTATCCGCGCGGTGTGTCCTTTGAAACCTATCGTCGAAAATCGAGGAGCGTAAGAGGCTTTCTTCCGTTCTTTCTCTCACTTCTTTTCTTTCTCTTTCTCTTTCTCTTTCTCTCGGCGGCGCTCCACTTTTCTTTCGGTCGGAAAAGAAAGCCGGTTGCCGGTAAATATGATTTTTCTCACAGTCCACGGCGACGACGATCGAAGAAACTCGTCGATATTTCAAACGCGTTATAATTCTATCTTTTGAACACCTCGATGCAACTCGATCGAAAAGGAAAACCGATTGTAAATAAATACGATTTTTGTCACACTTCGCGTTAGCAACGATCGACGAAACACGTTGAAACTCCGAGCGAGTTACAATTCTATTTTTTGGACGCTTCGACGCCGATCGATGCGTTTGCGATGGGTAAATAACGTTAATCGTCGCATCGTGCCGTTACCCCATACAACGCGCGTTACGTCCTCGCGTACGCAAAAGCGATCGACGAAACTCTCTTAGCGCGTACTTTTTGAATTTCCTCGTCGTTAAAAATAGAGTTAGTCGGTCCGATCCGCGAGCACTAAACGGGTTTATTCTCCACCGCTTGAAATTTAATTTACACGAGGCCTAGTTACATAAGCGCGACTGAAAACTAGTCAAATATAACGCGATTGGCAGTCCGCGTAGGTTCGGAGGCAACCGAGACTCCGTTTCACCGTCCCAAGGTTTCCAATTCGATTTAACCTTATCGGAGACGGATGAAAGTAAAGCGACGCGTCTCCGCGATTCAACGTTAGTATTTATTTTTATTATATATTATTATATCGGACTTAAGTTAGTATTTATTTTCACGGTTTGGAGGAACACCATCGCGATACGAACGTTACGAAAGAGAGTAATTAAAGGATCGTTGATGTAGCCATGGATTTACTGTGACGACGATGTCGTTCCACTAGTAACCAGAGTCACGCCCTGCTCTTTTCATTACATTTATTCAGAGTAATAATTCTTGGAACGTCGAGACACTTTTTTATCGCGTTATAAATTATTTGTCGTAATTTATTATCCGACGAAGCTTTAATCGCTTTTAACGCGATTCGATTTTTAATTTAGCCACCGTGGGATTTACTTCGAGGATGATTTTGTTCCACGGTATAATATCCCAATTTCACTAGTGACCAGTCACGCGCTGCTCTTTCTATCACATTTATTTAGAGCAATAATTTTTAGAACTATTTTTATTATCGCGTTTATATTTATTGTAGTTTATTCGTAACGTTAATAATCCGACGAAGTTTTAATCGCTTTTGACACGATTCGACTTTTAAACCGTGCTCTTAGCAGAACGCCGACCACTTCGTAGGATTGCCTCGTATTCGGAGAAAGGATTAGTTCGATCGGTAGCGCGTTTTATGTCCCTTTCCGTCGCTTTTCCCCTATCCTTCACAGTTTGTCCCGTTGTTTTTTCGTGGCCGCATCGCGCATTCGTAGCGCGTACAAAAGACGGCCGATTTAACGTTCGTCGTTTCGCGTAGCCGGACGAAACGTAAATAGGAGAAGATCGAAATAATCGTGGCACCGTTCGAGCGTCCCAGAATTTCGACAAAACTCGATGAAACCGACGTCTTCGGTCTGCCGCCTGCACTCCTTTAACATATTTACGTCGACCCTGTCGAATCGAACGAAACGATGGACCTTTGCTCGAAATTATCTTAACACTTTAATGACCGCATTTATTTCCCGTAGGCTCGCTCCAAGACCGGCCATTTTCTCCTTTGGAAACGAGAAACAAATCCATACGAGAAATTAAGAATCCACCTTTTTATCGACCTTGTAGCTAATATATTATTTATATATATTTTTTATATATTAATATATATAAAGTATCGTACCCTGCGGTGATATCTTTGAAAGCAAGTTTCGAATACGTGTTACGTCACATGATAATTTTCAGGGAAAAGTTAAGAAATGAGTTCTTAAGTACGAAAGCGAACAAGCTGTGCATGGCAAACGTAAATGTTAAGATAAATCTTACGATACATTTATTGTTAGAAACAGGGCATGGCATAGCCACGCGAGACATTACATTTCTACTAGGTTATGTATAAAACAAAAAGTTAAAAACGATCGAATCGTCGCCACGTCAGCGCGTACTCCATAGCGACATCGGAACGTCAACGACTCGAATATCTTCTTCAACGTAAATTAAGCGAATAATTTTACTTTCCGTCCGTAATCTTCCTTCGTAAAGTCGAAGTCGTAAGATCCTTCGCGCGTATCCTTCCGGATCGACTTCCTGATCGAGATTTTCGGTAAGAGAGAATCGAGCCCCGATAAAAACGTCCGACCACATCCTCCTAAAGTTTAGCGACTCGAAAACCTCCCGAGTGAGATCAGCCGAGTCCGGTCCGGTCCGATCCTCCTCGGCGAAGAAAAATGGCGATTTTCTCGGGTTTATCCGTAACTCGTAGGAGGAAAAAGCGCGTCCGGCTGCGTGACTACCACCGATGCACGGCCGCCGCTTTCCGGCCCGTATAAAACGGTCCGCGTAATAACGGTACCCGTGCGATATTGCGAATCTTCGCGGTATCGTCCGCCCTCCGCGACTGCGTAATTCCTCGCGAATACGATACACATAGCGGCGGATAACGGCTCGTCATTCTCATCCCCCACTCGAGACGATTATTGTACTTTCCAAGATATTTCATTAATCCTCCCTCCGTTCGTCGTCGTTCGTACAAACCGAAGGAGAGCTCCTCGTTTCCCGAGGAAAGAAGAAGCGCCAGGCGTTCTTAAACACGTTCAACCCGACGCATTTTTTCGAAGTCCGTATGATCGGCGGGCTCGAGATTACAAATTGTTTATTTATAATTTCTATTCTCTAAGATATAATCATCTAGTCTCTACCCAGCTTTTCGATTTAAAGTATGCTTTTTCAAAGAAAATTAGAAACATACGGGAACTACCGATGGTCCACGCCGGGTTGAACGTGTTAATTCAACGTTTCGAGTTTCTTATATCAACCCTAGATAACCCTATCGTAAATATTCGTTTCTCGACGAACGTATTATTAGGTTGGTGCGTATGAAATGTCGGATTTTTAAGTGCGTCGTGTGCGTATAAATCCGCGTCGATGATTTTTGCTTCGAATCTGAAAAGTTGTTTATTGATCGACGCACAATAGACCGCGGTGATTCATACACATGAATATTTTATTAGGTTGGTTCGTATGAAATGTCGGATTTATATATTTATATGTTCGCTTTAAAATCCGACATTTCGTACGCACCAACCTAATACACTGACCTACAACAGAACCTTGTCATTCGACGTTTTTCATAATCGCGGAAGGCTCAAATTTTTCTCTGAGATCCAGAAAAGTGTTTACGCATTTTGCGCGGTCTGTGAGACGAATGTTCGTGAAATTTTGTCGGAGGCGCGAATTCTCGCGGCTATCCGAGAGAATCTCACTCGCGCGAAAGCAGCAGCGACGGGGACTCACGGGCCCGTCTCGAGCTCCTCATTAGGGAGAGGAACGCGATGCGGACGGAAACGCGCGTGTTACACGCTCTTCCGGATCGTTGAAAAAGAGAGATATTCCCCTGGATGGAGGATCCGCGATCCTCGATGCTAACATCCTCTTACCGCGATTTCCGCCTTCCGCGGCGCGTTTCCATGCAAATCTCACGGACGTTTCTTAGGAAATCCGATAGTCCGGACTGCCTTTGTACTCGTATGTATATATATATATATAT
>JAITYT010000301.1:497387-516577 GCA_025433975.1 Liostenogaster flavolineata
CTGCTGAAACCGGCAACCACACGGTGGACATGATTATTTCAAAGGATCTGTTCCTTCTTGGCGACCAAGATTATCTGCGCCTTCCCAGCAACGAGAAGCGCCAGCAACGGGCAATGGGCCGGCCGATCATCAATGCTCCCAGGTAAGTGTCGCCTTTGCTCGATATTCGCTCGACGAGTTCGTCGATGCCGTTCTGTTCAGGCCAGACCTCCCCTATAACACGGGTTCGTATCAGTACGCGCTAAAACAACGAGACGCGATTTTATTACGTTTTAGCTCCGATAACTTTTGCCTGGCAACACTGAAAGCCCCATTTTTAGAGGAGATCGTGTCGGTTCGTTTCTAGCTCCTATTAAACGTATCAGAAAAAACTTTTACATCCTATAATTTATTTTATTCTAATTAAATTCGAGGAAAGGAAAGTTTTAGGAAAACGAATCTTTGGAGCGAACGGCTAGTGTATTCCAATCTAAGTGACTCGTACAATAAGCAATGATGCAACAGGGATCCATCGTGTTATAGGGGGTCTGCCGAGTTGTATTCTCTTTCTGGAGGCACTGACAGATGTCTCTTAAGCTAAATCCTTAATCTCGAGATCGATAGGCAAAGTCAACGAAGTTCGACGAGAGAATAAGAAGATCTTTCGCGCCAAGAACTGTCTGCGACCATCGACGAGACGAACGTTCCCCCGAAACGAGAAGATCGAGCCAATTGCCGAAATATTTTTAAAATGAAAATTGACGAGAGTTTATGGCGCGACGAGTCGAATACCGGGCGCGTTACGGCCTGTCGACTGGACCCGAGCGTTCGATCGTCTCTCGATCCTCCTCCCGCGAAATAAACTCGAGCCTTTATCGTCCCTCGTAAAAAATTTATCAAAGACAAATACGCGAGCGTCTCGAGCAGCTCTTCGAGGCGTCGTAAAACGCGCGTCGTGGCCGTGACCTTCGACGTAACGTCGCCTCCGATTGTTTCGTCGTCGTCGGTTCAACGATGGACCTTTTGCCCCTTCCCCTCCTCCTTTCCTCTCGTCGTTATCGCCCAATGGCGAATCGGAAAGGTAATTTTTGCGATTCTCTCTTCCCTTTTTTTGGCCTTGATTTGTTTTCTCTTCTCACGCGACCGGTCTTTGTTCTTTCGGTTAATCCATTCTACGTTATTTAGCTCGTTATATTATTAAAAAGTTTAATTTCTCCACTCCAATCGGAGCAACTTAGTTGCTCCAATTCTATCTTAATTTACCGTGTCACGATTTTTCCAACGGAAAAAGCGCAAAATCGCGCAATTTATAATGGAATAGCGAACGTAATTTACCCCATTTACCCCCGCCTGGGAAGCCGGGATAAATCGACGCCGATTTACCGTCGCGCGGCAATCTTCTTCGTCGAGATACGCGAAAAAAATCGAATTCGCTTTATTCGCGAGGCGAACGCGAAGGACAAAACGATCGAATAAAGAGAGGAAGATCGAAGTAAGAAGGTCGCGGCATCGTTACCGCGAAGCGAGCGGTAACGTGCAATTACGCGCGCGTGCCGCGTCCGCGGATTCGAAGCAAGGGACTGCGGATTCGAGCGCGTCTAACCTAGAAATCTCCGATCGAAAGAAAAATCGGTAGTTTCTCCGTCGCGGAAAAATCGAGTCTCTTCTGCCTCTCCGGACGAAACCGTTCCAGTTTCCCATGCCTGTGACCCACTGACCGCTGGAGAGACTAGTCTCTCCCCTCTCCTTTCTCGTCTAAGCCCCTCAGCCGTCCTTTTTCTTCCTTCGCTACGTTGCATCGTTACCGAGCACCGTCCATCGATTTAAGGACGATTCGAGAGAGCGAGCACGCGTAAGATCCCCGACGCGTTCGGATTCTTCTCAACCTGTCAACCGGGCAATAAAGTTTTGTAAAACTAGTTTCACAACCCCTTGCGCTGAAACGACGAGCCACACTCGTCGTCAGATTTTAATTATTACAGCACTGTTAAGGGCAACTGTTCTACGTTGATTACTAACTGCAAAATATCGTTTCATTACCTACCGTTCCGTTTAAAAGGAACCACGGAAAAAATAATAAAGTGGATAGGAGCACGATATTCGGAAAATAAATCGTAGTGGAAGGGGTTAAGCAATGCCGTAGCACCTCGAGTAACGAGAGAAAATTCTTTTTGACTTATCGATTTTTTTTTAAATCAAGTGATTTCGTTTTTGGAAGAATCGGTAGACTTCCGGGCATGACGAAAAACGTCGTCATACTCGGTTAACAGGTTGAAGCACTCCTGAACGTCTCGTCGATGTGGAAAACTAGCTAGAAAAAGAAAAAAGGAAGAGGCATAGAGAAGAGCATCGACTCGGGATTTTTCTTCACCGCCATTCGCTTTTACCACCGTATTATTCGCTCGAAACGATCCAAAACGACGTTACTCGCGAGCGACTCGATCCAACTCGAATTTCCAAGCCTTCGAACTCGTCCACCTTCCTCCTCCAGCAGCCTCTCGAGAGAGTATCTCTTAAAAGTCGGAATGAAATGGGCTTTGCGAATGAAAAGTCGTGGAATTGAAAGGGGGTAACCGTGCACGATCGGTGGCCTCGCGAGTACCTCTCAGGGTTCCTTCGTTGGCCATCGAGAAAGGAAGAAGGGTTTACGCGCTTCCTTTCATCCCTTTTCATCGACTTTGCTCCGACTCGTCTATTCCCTCCCCTCCACCTCCTCCCGCGAAACCCATCTCGTTCGATCTCATCTACTCGATGCGCTCGAGGCACCGACTAACGCGATAAAAGTCGTAATAATCGAGTCCGATACGAATCGGAGCCGATGTCCGAGCTAGTCTTCCTCTAGTTTTCCCACTTCGCTTCGATTTCTCTCCTCCCTGCGACGACCGAATAATCCCCTCTTCAAAGAGGGAGCGACAATTTTTCCTAAGACCTAAAGGTTAGACGATACTTATGATCCAACTTAGCCTTTCGATCGTGGGCCAAGAGACGAGATCCAGAGGCCGAAACTTCAGCTGTCTTGACCTGGACTACGAGCGGGTAGACGTAGACCGAGGTCTGACTCGAAGTTTACTCAAAGTTGATAGACTCGAAGCGTCGGTAAAAGAGAAGTGGCGTTGTACAAAATAGTGGGGTGCAAAGATTCGTTCTTTCTCGGAATTTTGGCTGATAGCTAAAGTAAGATAAATACTAGGTCTTAGGAAGAAAGTGCCGCGTCGCTGTGCAACCGGAGAGCCGAGTGAAGTCGATCCCCCGTCGCATAGCGAAGCTAGTCGAAGTCGTTCAACAGGACTGTCCGTCCGTCCGTCGGTAGCGAGATGAAATCGAGGACGGTGAACGCGAGCAAGCATGCCATTAAGTAGATTGAATATTACCCTATATTCGGTAGATGCAATCAATAGCCTAGAAAAATGTTCTATTCTCCTTCGTAGCGTCCTTGAATCTTCTATCGGTATTGCTACCTCCAATTTGCCAGGGAATTACCGTATGTACTTGTACGTATCCACGGTGTCGTCGTTATTGTCCTCCTCCTCGTCTCGTTTCTGTTTTTTTTTTCTTTTTCGATAGGCAAGAGCGCGCGAACGAAAAAAAAGCGAGACACGGAATCGATCGTAAAAATGGCGGCTTAGGAGAGAAAGAACCGCTAGTTACGATCCTACCGTCGTCGGATTGCCTTCTCTCCTTTTATTAAATACGTTCGAACCCACGGAAACGTAATAATGTAATCGACGATACGCGCCAACGGCGAGCCAAGCGTCGTAATTATTATCCAGTATTCCTTGGAGTCGCCTGATTCTCGACTCGTCTGGGATCGAGGCGAGAGGTAAGCTGACGTCGACGCGAAATCTCTCTCTCATATTCGATTTTTATCGACTTCGAGAACATCAAAGTAAGGCTAGATTTGGTAGTTTCGCTAGTTTAGATACTTTGAAAGCTACGTTAACTGTCTTTGCGTTCGGGTTACGAAGCGCACGAAGAATCGCTCTCGAAGCCGTACAATTAACTCTATTTTCTCGTGCTTTTGTAATCGTCGTCGTCGTCGTCGTCGTCGTCGTGGCAGTCGCAAATCCGTTTAAACCTTCCAAGAGACGCGAAAAGCAAAGAAATACGCTTGCCCGTCCTCGTTACAGCTTGGCTTTCCCCGTTAAGACGCGTGCGCTCGAATGAGAGATACTTTTCACGACGAAAGCTAAAGAACGACAATTTCCAACTTCATCCTCGAATTTTTCGCCATTTATCGCGTATCTTTCGTCGAGAAAATTTGCTCGACGACAACTCGCCCTTCTCCTCCAGGCCGACACAGTCCATACAGGGTTATTAAAGCGCGAGCAACGTAGTTTCGTACACTCTCGATGAAACGAGAGGCATAACGATTGGATCAACCGACAAGGGCGACGATCGAACGTCGTCCCTGTCGTCAAAAGCCTCTAGACGCCATCGCTAATGTCGACGATAGCGTCGATTTCGCCTCTGTTGTCGCCATCGACGACGATGATGACGGTAATAAGAATGATAATGACGAGGACGGAGGAGCAGTTTGCTGCCCCCGTGGTGAACGACGCCACCGCGACGATCTTACGATTAGCGAGAAATTTTAATAGTTTTGCCGAGCTAGGAAAAAGTGAAGGGTACGCCGATGATTTCTCTCTCTCGTGAGAGTGACACTGACCCGCTTCGTGCCCGGACGACGACGACGCGCTTCTCGAGAACAGTTTTCCACCGTGGAAGGTTCGATAGGATTTCTCGAAAAGAAAAGAAAATGGAGGAGCGAGCGTGGAAGAGCGCGCTCGGGGTATCGAGAATCGCCTGGAAGAGAGGCTAGAGAGAGAAGGGGAGAAAAGAAACGTCGAAGGACTTTCTTTCGCGGATATCGAAGGTCGTCGTCGAGGAGGAAGGAAACGATCTTATCTTCCAGACGCGTGCCGGAGGAATTTCACCCATTTTCCAATTTCGAAGTCAAAGTTGGTTAGCGCGAGAATATAATTATACTTATATATTATAATTTAATCTTTTCTTTTGTATTTTTCAATCGCGGCGGGTAAGGGGTTAAAGAAGTTGGCAAATCGAATGGATTTGGAGGCGAGAGAGACGAGAGATAGGAAAGAAAGGGAGAAGGAGAGAAGTTCGGCGTTCCCTCGGGACGCGTCGCTCGTCCTTTTTGGTTTCTACGGTTTAATCGAAGGAGAGAAGGAGACGGACGAGCCGCGAGCGCAGCGAGAGAGTGTACGTGGAATGTAAATGCCTCGATCAAGTCCCCGGCTTAAAACGAATCGTTCCCCTTGCGAATGCGACGCTGACCTGCCTCACGCGAGTCACTTTACCGTCTCAAAGAGACTACGTTCTTCCACGATGGAGATAGACGGACAAAGAAGGCAAGAAGGCGGACGGAGTGAGAGAGAAGGAGGCATTCCCTTCCTAAATCAGTCGACCGCATGAACGTAGGAATGCAAATGCCTCGTTTAAGACGAACCGAGCAACAACGAGTCGATGTAAACGCGCACCAACTACCATCCGACCTGGTCGTCTCCAAATCACAAGGTGGAACCGAACAATGCCGCAGGCGAGTTCGTCTACGCGCCGAGATTTTCTTCTTTTCTCTGTCTTTCGTTCTCTCCTTCTCCATATATATATATATATATATATATTTGGACCCGGGGGAACCTACGAATTTATGGTTAATAACTCCTTTAAACGTGACGTCGCGCGTTCGAGACGACGGACTCGAGTTCCGCGAACTCTAGCTCTCTCCTTCGCGTGATTGACGCGAAAGACGCGCGTTCTCCTCGAGAAGAACGCACCAGAACTCTCTTTCGTACTTTCCTCTCTCTCTCTCTCTCTCTGGAGTTTTCTCTGGAAAACGCTCGTTCTTTCGTTTCTTCTACTCTTCTCCGATGAAAGACGACGTACTTCTCTTTCCCTCTTTCTCTCTTTCTCACTGGATTTCTTGGTAAAACTTGGAAAACGCTCGTTGGCTCCTTTCTTTTTCTCTTCTTCGAGGGAAGACGATCTCGAATCGGCGCGAATCGAACGCGCGGCGATGACCTACCTCACGCGTGTCGAGGCGAGGCACGTCCTGCGCTCGAGAGAAGCGCGAGAGAGCTTATTATAGTTATCTATCGTGTTGTTATACGAGCGGCGTGTGTCTTCCGTTTCGAGTTTACGAAGATGGCGCGAGCCAAGGACGCGCGTTACGCCTTAACGGAGGGAGCAAGAGAGAGAGAGAGAGAGAGAGAGAAAGAGAAAGAGAAAGAAAGAGAGACGAGAGAACGGATGTCACGTCTTGCTCCATCAAATTCGAGACTAGTTACACGAGGTACTTTCGTGCTTCGTTGCGTTCGCGTGTTAGCTCGCGGCATCGATTTAACGCGAGACGACGACCAAGACGATTACGAGTGCCACGATGACGCATCGCTTCCCATTTTTCCCCCTTCTCTCTTCTCTTTCTTTTATTTTTTCACCCTCGAAATTCGAAATCGAGAGATTTCGTCTTCGCACCCGAGAGAGAACATTTTTTTTTTTAGGAAGAAAATCCGTTTAATTAATTTCTATGTTCTCCGTAAACTGGTGGAAAGCAGAAGAGCGAAAGGTCGCTTAAACGCTTACAATTTACATCGTATTATACAAATTTTGGTAGACCAGTCGAAAGGCGATTTTCGATCCTTCCGAAGACAATTCTCACAGGCTCGAAAAGGGATGTAAGGTTCGTTCCTATCGCGATAAATGCACCTTGGCGAACCTTTTATGAATTATCACACCAAACACAGAAATCCCGATGTTATCAAATTTTTTACGTTTTTTGAAATTAATTTTTATATAAACCCGTTTTATGCGAGCTGTGAAAAAGTCGAGCGCAAAGGTTTCGTTTTTGTCTCGAACGCGTTCTTATGGATGGACGAGGAAGGCGACGACGACTGTATTCCAGATCCGTGCGAACTCGTCGTAACGAGGGAATTTCGCGTTATTGTGATTCGATTGCGAAAGGGCAAAGAACGACGTCTGGCCTTTTTATCGATACGAGAGCGTGGAAAGGCGCGCGTTGCGCTACCGAGATCGCGTTTTCTCTCTTTTTCCGATCGTCATTTTTTCCCGAACGCCGACAGACCGCGCGCGAGTGAATTACGTCTCCTTCGACGGAGGAAAAAAATTGCTTCGTTTCGTCGGCGAATTTAAAGCGTTGCGTCGCTGGAATTTAAGATACGTCGGTATTATTTTCTCTCCTTTTTTTTTCTTTCTTTTTCTTCTTTTTTTTTTCGAAGCGTTGCAACGCGTATCGCGCGAGAGAAAGGCGTCTCCGGCGATCTCTTTTCTCCTCTCGTTCCTGGAAATCGAGAGATCGAGTTCCTCCGATCGGAAAGAGGCTCGCGAGCAAGGAGAGACGCTTCGAGCGTCGTTCCTTCGTCGATCGAGGGCGAAATCGACCGTAAATTCGCGATAAGTCGGCCTCGAGCCCTTCTTCCTTCAAAACTATACCGTTTTCCGGATTTTCCTGAAAAGAAGGAGACGAATCAAGGAGGATTAACGCGAGCAAATCTTAGACGATCTTGTAAAGAAGAGTAAGAGGAGTTTTTGAATCGTTACAGTTCGATTTGGAAACGTCGAAGCGCCTTTATTATTGGGTTATTTTTTTTTTTGTGAAAATGGCGATCACGAACGGTCGAATTGGATAAATTAATTAAATACTCTATCGAGAAGAGAAACGAAATTACTTTCCGAACGACCTAATATCTCCGTTCTCTTTCCTTTTCTATTTCCTTCTTTCACTCTCGCGTGTTTTCCGTATTTTCCTGTAAAGAAGAACGAAGGGGGGTTAACGCGAGAAAATGCAAGTCTCGTAATCGGGCGCGTTAACGAGGCTCGTCCGAGTCGTGTTTACAGGCTCGCGCGCGCCTTCCATTCCGCTTCGACGCGGTACGATTAATCGGCCGAGAGAAGGAACGGGCAACATCGAAAGCATCGCGATACCGCGCGTGCCTAATTAATTCCGCGAGGCGATTGGAAGACCGCTCGCCGATCGAAATATCAAAGGAATCGGCTCGGAAGCCGACGATAGTTAAATCGCGATCTAACCTGCTCTTAAAACCAACCTCTAAACGATCTTCGTTTCGTTTCGAACGGTTCTCGAGAAACGCTCGGTCTCGATTCTCGGTGTTTCGAAAGGCGAGTCTTCCGCTACGAAATCGCGAGGGCTTTCGAAACGGCGTTTTCCAGTCGACGATCTCTCGTCTTTTCCTCGACGTTCGAAGGGAGAGAAAGAAGCTAGAATTATCTCCTCCGGCTCGAAATGGAGGGATATTTCGAAAAAGCATTCGATACTCAAAAATCGATTCAAGCTCGTCGATTCGTCGTATTTGTATCGAGATAAGTAAGAAGAGAAAGAAGCTAGAAGGCGAATTTTCCAGCTGAAAAATAAAAACCGTTTTGAAAAATCGATCGAAGCTCGTCGACTTATCGTCGTCTTCGCCCATCGAGGCACGGAAGGCAAAAGAGAAGCGAGCGGAAGGTGGTGGTGGAGACGGCGAGATCTTTATTCGTTGCGTGGGTATCGAGAGGGACGCGCCACCGACAGATAGCGAATACCAGACGTCAGTTGCGGGACTGGGCGCGAACGCAGAGACATCCGATGACCGTATGCAAATCGCATCCTTGACTCGGCGAATGCAAGTACATAGGCGAGTAGTCTACGCACACCTACGACCGAGGAATACCGCTCCGTTAGCGCTCGTTTCTGCGTAAGTACGCGCCTCTGCCTCTGACTCTTCTCTATATACCTGCCTCCAACGGGCCAATGACCGCCGACGCCGCCACCGACGACGACGACGACGACGACGACGAGGACGATTCTCTCTCTCTCTCTCTCTCTCTCTGTTTCTCTCCGCGGACGGCTCCACGATGGAAACTTTCTCCCTCGTTCGTTATATATACCGCGTGACCGTGTAGTTTGTCGAAAGCTACGACCGCGTGCCGTTGTCCTTTTCTCCTTCTTCTTCTTCTTCTTCGCCTCCTTCGCCTCCTTCGTTTTCGCGAGAAAGAGAGAAAAATATCGCCCTACCGAAGCAACGATACGAGTCCTTTCATCTTCGCGACCGTTTCCTACGATTTTGGGGCTTTTTAGGATTTTCGCAAGATTTTACTTCCCTTTCTTACCGTATTATTTTCACGGAGAAGGAAGGAGAGCATCGAAGCTCCACGTATCGAGATCGTCGTCGAGATTTTTCGTAGAGTATCTCGCGTAGGCTTAACGCACGCGAGCTCACGTAACGCAGGTGAGTTCGCGCGCGACGCGGTCGCGGTGGTGGCTCCTTTGTTATCGCTCTCGTTGCCGTCCCAGTTTCTTCGCTCCGATACACGCAACGCGCCTTTCGATACGAAACGCACCTCCTACAATGCGCCGTTCGTTCGTCGCTTCGAGCCGCACCTATTCAAACAACGCCACGATTTCTTCCAAAGACGTTCGCCATTGTCCATTTGGTCCACTTTGTTTTTCTTTTTTTTGCACCTTTTTTCTCTCACACCCGTCCAGTCGCCGACTTTGCGACTGCGACCGAAAAATTCTCTGATAATCTCTTTTCATTGCTTCGTACTTGTTCTAACAACGCCACGATTTCTTCCAAAGACGTTCGCCATTGTCGATCCAGTTCACTTTGTTTTTTTTTTTTGCGATTTTTTCTCTCTCTCTCTTCCAGTCGAGCGTAAAGTATTCGCATCCTTGCGCAACGCGCTTCGATTTTACCTCGAAATCGTTTCCTTCGATCGAGAGAAAAATGAGAAAATGAAAGAGAAAAATCGACATCGTTCTTTAAAGCGCTCCGACCAAATCCGTGCAAATCGAATGCGTAAATCGAAGGACTAACGATCTCGTTGGCACTTTGGAGCCTGAAATTCGAAGGAACGGCGATCGCGTCGTTGCGTTGCTTCGTTCTTCGATGGAGTAGAAAAATTTCGACCTCCGAAGCTCTCGGCGATTAAAATCGCATCCATCGCGGCGGTAGGAGCGCGGGCGAAATAATGGAGGCACGGCGCGGCTCGACGACGACGATACACCTCGTATAACGCGTCTCGGCATCGAGGCTCTAAGGCTATTTCTGTACGGGCGGACGCGATGCGGTCTCCTCCGGCATCTAACGCCGCACCGTTCGGAATCTCGCTAAGTGTATTTAGCGCGCAAGCACCGACCGACTCGCTTCTATCCTTCTTTTTCTTCCTTTTCTCTTTCTTTTCTCTCTCTTTCTTTCGTTCGAGTTCGTTGGTGATTGCTGGCGAAGGGCGGCTTGTCTTTCGCGTTTCGACGCTTTTGTGCATCGAAGGAAGCAAGACGGACTGGACTGGACTGGACGGGACGAGGGTGGAACGTCTTACGTAAAAGTTACTCAGCAAAAAAGGAGTTCGAGCGAAACGATTTCGCTGACGCGTTTCACGCGTAGAGATCGCCTAGGAAATGATTTGGACGATGCGAGTGGAGTGTCGAAGGAGAGGCTTTTTTTTAAAGCTTAGCTAAGATAGTCGAAATTCGACTCGCGGCGTTTCTCTCCTCCACTCGATCGGAAGCTGGAAGTATCGAACGAGAAATTCTTTTTCGGAGCATAGCCAAAAGAGTCGATTCGATCTCCCTCCTCTCCTTTCATCCAGCTTCCGAAGCTGGGAGTAACGAGACGAAATCGAACGATACTTTCTCTCAGAGCTTAGCCAAAACAGTGGAAATTGGACTTGCGGCGCCCCTCTCGTCTGATCCGGCTCGGTGGCAGCCGGTCCAGCTGGAGGTAATAAAACAGTCGCGCTGACACGATTATTGCAGGCGCACCGACGACGCGACGGGAGGAACTATTAAAAGGTTTGCGGCCGATGATACGCGTCTGCCGTCTCCTCCTCTTCCTCCTCGCCTCTTCCGCGCCTCTCGATCGTAAAACTTTTGTTTACGAGAGCGACGATACGAGCGGTCGCCGCGACTCATTACCGATTTCGAGTGGCGCTACTCGGAGGCTGGCCGAAAAAGAGAATCGTCCGTCTCTTTATCTTCTCCTCTTCGTCGACGGAGGAAAAGGCGTCGTACTCGGAGAGCGAGGGAATCTATCTATCGTTATTGCGTTTCATCGTGTCAAACTCCGCTTCGAATCTTTTTCAACGTACGGCAAAAACGATCGATAAGCTCCTTGACTTCGATTTCATTTTACTTTCTATTTTATACAGCTTGCGAACGTACGAAGGCTCCACTGAAATCGCTAGGTCGACGATAAATCGATGTAACTCGAAAATTAATTCGAACCGAACTACCGTTCGTCCGTCTTCTTTCGTAAGTAAATAATAAATGAAATGATAAATTCACGACGAGCGTGAGAATTCTCCTCGTTGCATAATATCGAGAACCGTTCTTTCCGAAAATAAAAGTACGACCGAGGAAGAGCTGGAAGGATGCGCGAACGAATGTAAATTCCTACCGAAATTTACTCTCTTCTTCCTTTTCTTTCGATTTCACTCGCGCGGTTCCGTCCGCCGAAATAAAAAGAAAAAAGAGAAAAAAGATTATTCGCGATCGATAAACGACGATCGGTCTTACGAACGTCGATCACGACGAGGGACGTTCTTTTCGAGAGCATCGAGGAAACTCGTGGACTCGAGTCGGTATCGCACGCTTTATCGTCGAATAAACGAAGAGAGGGAGAGAGAGAGAGAGAGATTCGAACGACGAGGGACCGTTTTCGTAACGGAGTCGAATTCCTATCGCAGCAAAGTAAATAAGACGTCACCGGGTGTGACGGATAAAGCGTTTCTCGTCGTGATTCGTCTCTCGTTCGACGACTCCACGAGTCCGAAAATCGTCGGAAAATCGTGCGAGTAAAGCGACGAGAAAGGCGTGGATGGAAGAAGTTTAAGCGAAGAACGCGTTAACGGCACTTGGAAGCGACTGGAGCCGTGGTCGCGGCGGAACGAAGCTGCTACGCGAGGGTCTCGAAGGAGCCGAGAGAGCGAGAGAGGGAGGAGAAGCAAAGTGGAGTCGTGATGGATAGCAGAGAGAGCGAGAGAGAGAGAGAGAGAGAGGGAGGAGGACGAGAAGATAGACGATAATGCGAGAAAGAGACGGAGTGAGTCGGCGACGATGTCGATTCGAGGGGGAGGGGGAAGCGGGTAGGGGGAAAAGCGATAGAATTTAATGGCCATGGCGCGCTGTTTGATAAGATGGGCAATATATGTACAATCATGGTGGTTATCGAGTCGTTACCACCGCGTCGCGCTGACCTTTGAGCACGGGGGTCAATTCCGAGCGTTCCTTCGACCGTGTCACGTACGAGCGTGGTCATTTTCTCATGGCAAGCCGCAATTGACGCGGCTGCCTCGATTTCGTCACACTTTCGCCCCGAGCCAGTCCATTTTCGCTCTCCCTCGGTGTTTCTCTTCTTCGTTCGAATAAGAATAAGAGGAGGAGGAGAAGACGAAGAAGAAGGAACGGAAGAGAAATTTATCGGCTCCTTCCGCCTGTCGCTACGACGAGGGACAATTTTGTTCTCCAACGGAGCCAGACGCTCGAATCTTCTTTTTTTTTTCCCCTTCTTTCCTTCGACAGGGCTTTTCGATTCGTCTTACGATGGACGACGCGTCACGTCGCGTCTCTTTTAAGGTTTTTCGATTTTCCCATCGGCTCGTAGGAGGTGGAATATCTCTTATAATCTTCCTTCTATTCGTTTCGGATCCGCGCTTAGCGAAGGCGCGTCGGTTCGCGGCGTCGCGACGCCGGCCTATTTTTAAATAACTCGAGAATGTATTCTCCAGCGTCGCGAGAAACACGATCGATCGAGTCGAATTTGGATACGAGGGGATCGACGAAGCGATTCTCTCTCTCTCTCTCTCTCTCTCGAGCGCAATCGCACTCAGGTGCATCGAAACCGGCGAAACTGCATGGAGCGGTGCTCGCGTAGACTCGCGTACACGTGCGCGCGTACGTCGCGAGAGAAGAGAGTAGTCGCGCATGCGCCTGTCCGCCGCCTCTATCTACCATCGGTGCAACGAGACTCTCCTCACTCTCGCTCTCGACCGGCCGGTGCAAGTGCACCTCCACCTTTCTTTCGCGCCTCGCACCGACGAAAATTAACGAGACTCCAACAGCGCCAGGACGTCGACGATTTTAAAATCCCCAGTCGAACATGTCAACGACTACGATGACGATTTTAGAAACTCTAGACGACCACGTCGACGACGACGACGACGACGACGACGATTTTAAAATCTCTAGTCAAACATATCAACGACGACGATGACGATTTTAGAAACTCTAGACGACCACGTCGACGACGACGATGATTTTAAAAACTCCAGACGACCACGTCGACGACGACGACGACGACGACGATGTATATTTACATTGTTCCTAAACGGTCGTTTCGAATCCGCACCGGTTTCCGTCGTTTTCGTTTAGTCTGCCTTTCGTCCGTGGCCGACGTAAGTACGTGGAGGCACTTTCGACGAAATTTTGCCTTCTCTCTCTCTCTCTCTCCCCCCCGTTTTCACGGATATTTTTCTTCTCGGCGCTTCGACGTCTCCGGACGTAGACTCGTCGTCGACGAGTCGATAACGACGCGACGACGAGGCCTACGGATCATAAATATTGCATTGGTTCGATCTCGAAGCTGACTGGAGCTAGAAGCTAGCGGAAAAGCGGAAATCTCGCGAGCGAGACGCCGAAAGGCGCCGAAAGAAGGACGAAGACGGGGACGATCGGAGCTGGAGCGCCTTTCGAGCTCGTAACTCCAAGTGGCACGAAGTCGTGTCCTCCTCTTCGTGGCAGTACCTCTTTTATCTTTCCTTCTCTCTCTCTCTCTCCGAAAGACGAGCAAAAGAGAGAGAGAAAAAATGAGAGAAACGTCGAGGACGAAAAGAGCGTTGCGCGCTCCTTGCTCCTGCCTCCTCCCGAGCAACTATCAAAACCAAGGGGAGGAAGGAGGGAGGCGCTGCTGGGCGACAGAGGCAGAAGGAGAGAGAAAGGACGACGACGACGACGACGACGAAGGAGAAGGAGAAGGAGAAAAAGAGAGCACACCGAGAACCAAAGGAGCTGGGAGGATAAGAAGAGAGGCAGCGGTCGTTGCTGCTGGTTAGAGAGAGAGAGAGAGAACTTAGGGATCGTTGAACTCCCTCGTCGGTGAGCGCGCGCGCGCGCGCGCCAGAAGCTTCGTCCCGTCGTCCGCCACCCGAACGAGAGAGACAGAGCAAGCGTCGACGACTACGGTCGCAACGACCACTGTGTGTACGACCGTGGTGCATCGATGCTGTCCTGTCTGCTGTGTGCGTTGCACTGTCGCGACGCACTACAGAGGGACGGAGAGAAACAGAAGCAGTAGGAACGAGAGAGACGGAGAAAGAAGCGGAGCGAAAGAGAGAGACAGAGAAAGAGAGAGAACGAGGGCCGCGCATCGACGACTGCGATCGCAACGACCACTGTGTGTACGACCGTGGTGCATCGATGGTATATGCGCTGCACGGAGAGAGAAAGAGAGAGAGAGAGAGCGAGAGAAAAAGACAGAGGGAGGCCAGCGACGTCACGATCGCAACGACCACTGTGTGTAGGACCGCGGTGCATCGACGTTCCATGTGCGTTGCTTGCCGCACTGTCGCGACGCACCACGAAGAGAGAGTGAGAGAGAGAGAGAAAAGTTGGCGGGGGGGAAGAGTATAAGACCAGGCCAGTCAGTAACGATGTCATTAGTTTAGTCAGTCAGCGAGTCGACAACTACGGGGTGTTTCGCGGCCGCTCGGAGCGGGTCCCTGCGGTCTCTGGTTTTTACGGGTCCGACATGGACCGCAGACCACTTGAAAACTGCAACGAGGCGCTCTGGCATTCCACCTCGAGCTGGAATCGAACGGACCGAATGCGGCACGAGGAGAAGCCGGTGGGAGGAGGGGGAAGGAGCGCGACAACTATGCTTTTCAAGAGTGATTTTTCATTCAACCTAAATTCTCGAAACTCTTCCTTATTTCCATTCTGACGAATATCGTTTCTATTAGATCGTTCGGAAAGTCATTTCGTTTTTCCCTAACGGTTTTTCGTAAGAATAACGTAAAAAAAAGGAAAAAAAGGCGTAAAGAACAACTTTTATTCATAAAAAAAAAAACGGAATTACTTTCCGGACAAGCTAATATTTCCTAGGACGAAGAAAACGAAGAATCGATAGAAACGAACGATTTGAACGTCGTCGCGCTCCGGCTGGAGAAGTCGTAAGGTCTTTGTCCGTGAAGAAGGTGCGCAATCGGCGCCACGACGTCGTTGCGTTAGACGCCAATTAAAGTCGACTCTCGTTGCGGTTAACCCTGCTGCTACCGTTGTCGTCGTTGCCGTCGGTGGCTCGGCGATTTCTCAATCGTACGAGTAGAAGAACGTCTTTTCGTTCGTTCTATCGTTCGATCGTCGAGAATTCGCGGACGGCCAAGAATCGAACGAGTTTCGACGGAGCTTCCGCGTTTGCCCGCGTCTCGAGTCCATCGAGATACCAAGGCGATCCGCTCGAGGCCGATCGTACGTCAACGATTACGACGCGCACCCTTGAAACGCGACTGGCGCGCGTCTCCGATCGAAAAATCGTCTTTTTATCGGAGACTTTGTCGCTGCTCCGTGCCCGATCTCTTTCTAGGGTCGAACGAGGATCCTCTGGCGATTTCGAATCCGACTTGGCGATTTCGAATGCAACTTGACGATTTCGAAAGCGTCGTGGTCGTTGAAAGCCGGCGCAATTGGCTAGCGCTCTCGTCGGGTCGACGCGAATTTCCTCCGTGCGTCCTCGACGCGATCGTTGCTCCTTTTGCGTCTTCCTCCCCGCTCCTCGCTCCCCTAATCCTCCTTTCCCTTAATTTTTTCCCACTTTTTCGACCTCCAACCTCAAACAGTTACGCTCTACCTTCTTCTACCTCCTTCCACCCTTTCGTCGTAACACCGTCGTCACGAATCGCGTCGCTTGCCAAAATCGTCGATCTCTTCGCCGAACGATCGTCTCTTCTTCCTTCTCTCTCTCTCTCTCCCCTCGATGCTATATTTCTCTCGATAAGGAGAAGAGCGGAGGGGGAGGAGAAAAATCGCGCTCGATCTCGCTCGTTGTGCAACGCCAGGAGCGAAGTGCGATGCACCGAGAGGAGAGGAGTACAAACTCGACGTCAACCTCTCGTCTTCGTCTTCTTCGGTAGAGACGCGTGCGTGTGTGGGTGCTAAAGCGCGTTACTCGTCCGAAAGTAGTGTGCGTGCGCGCGCGCGCAGCGGCAAACGCTTTATACGCGGGTCAATGACTCGAGCCGAGTGCATAGTTTGCGCCTGCGCCGGTGTTCGTGCGTCCGTACGTAACGTCGTGTACGCGCGGCTCACTGCCTGCTGCAGCACGTCCGTGTGCGCGCGTGTTGCGTTCGGTACGTTGTGGTAGTGCGCCGTCGCTACCGCTGCTGCATCCACGCGCAACATCAGCCTGGACTCGCGCGCTTTGCATCGAACCTTTCCTCTCTTTTTTTTTCTTTTTTTTTTCATTGATATTTTAACGTCCCCCCGCGCGAACGAGGGGAGATCAGAACGGACACCTATGCGTCGTGTAATAAATATGGCGCGTGGGCGTAGGAAGGACGGATACGCGTCGTTTTAACGATATTACGCGCTCTTGTTAAAGTCGTGTCAACGCGGTTTAGGCAGCTGCAATTTTCTTTGCTTTTCTTTTCATCGATTCTTCGTCCAGGAGAGTCGCTACGTTTTCTTCTTCGTCTCTCGTGGAAAATATCGTCGATTTTCGTTGGAAAAATGACGTTAACGCGATCTTTTCTTTATAAGACGCTTTTCTCTTCGTGGAAAATGTCGTCGATTTTCGTCGGTAAAGAGTCACGTCAACGACGGAGTCACGACGTTTCCTTCGTTTCTCATTGGAAAAATTAACGAAAGGTACGGATCGTTATCCTCCTCGGATGCTCCGTAATTTGCCCTAACGACGATCGCGATCGAGATTAACGAACCGTGCCTCTTCTCCGATACCCTTTCTTTCCTTTCTTGGAAAATTCGTCCTCGAGGACGCGAGGAAAAGAAGAAGAAGAAGAAGAAGAAGAAGGCGAGAGACGAACTCGAGAGTCTCTCGATTCGCACCCGTAATTAGTCGGCTTTCTACGTGGAAATAGATCGCCACGCTCGGTCAGGATTTACCGTTCGGCGATAACGATCGCATCGAGACGACGAACGAATCGTTCGTGACTGGTCTCTCGCTTCGTTTATCTCTTTCGATGGGGTTCCAGGGAAGCTTCTTCGAGATATGGACGCGTTGGTAGTTCAGCCATCGATATAAAGAGAGCAGCGGGTTATTGCGCGTTAATCCGGACGCGATTGACCTTGCGCGAGACCATCGTATAACGAATCAATCGGATACTTGTAAAGCGCGATACAACAACGACGACAACGACGACAGGTTAACCGCGAAGTGTTGAGCAACCATCGGTTCTAATACCTTTGCGTCGTGGAGCGTTACGCTCGATTCATTCGCTCAAAGAGACCGTGGAGAACTTTTTCTCGAACGAGTCCAGTGATTTTGTTCCTCCTTCGTCGAATTTAACTGGAACGAATATTTAAGAAAATTCTTAACTTTTCTTAATTCGTATTAAATCGTGTCTACTTGAATTCGTAACTTAACGTTACTTTCTTCGTACTTTATTACGAAAGGAAAGAAAGAAAATCTTCGGTGTTCGACGATGGAACGTAGACGCAATCGACGCAAAGGGATTCGATAGGAAAGTAGGAAGGATCGCTTGGAAGGAGAGACGGATCTTAGGCGCTTAATCAGCCTAACCGTCGAAATATTCGAGGAAAGGTGATCGACCTCTCGACTCGAAGACGCGTTCCTCTTTCTAACAGTCACGCCGGAATTACTGTTAGACGATCGATCGAAAGGAAGGAACTCGCGTACGCGGTTGCGTTCTAACGAACGACCGACCCGTTCGTCCAGCCGATCGCTTTTGGATCGCGTCAAATCGATGAATACGTAAATATTCGTAAACGAAAAACGACATAAAAAAACAAAGAAAACAAAAAACAATCGTTTTTTTTCCATTTAAAAAAGTCGAAATTACTTCGCGGACAACCTAATAAAATCGTTGGACGATGAAAATCGCGTTAATGGGTGAAATCGTAAGAATCGCATTTGGACAGTCCAGCGCGAATTTTTATGGCGCTTTAGAAACGAAAGAGGAGGACGGAACGTTTTCGCTTTCCGCGCTGGTTAATTCGGGTCAGTGCGAATAGTCGCGAGAGGGAAAAATGTCTAAGCTACTTAATAGATAACGCTCGAGCGCGCTCGTAATTGCGTTCCTCTGTAACGCGGTCTGGAAGAAGCCTAGGCGCGCGCCTAAGGATACTGCAAAAGATAGGGGAAAAAATAGAAAGAAATAGGAAAAAAAATCGAGACGCGCGTGGACTTTCTAATCCTCCTCCTCTCCTCCTCATCTCGATTGGTACGCTCGACGCAATGCGTTGCGAAGAGAATCGACGCGAGATTACCGTGATTATCTTCGAAGGCGAAGAATAGATCGGAGCGAGAGGCTCGCGACGTTATTTAAGAACGCGTTGCGCTACGATTTTTTTCCAAAATCGAGTTTAAAAAGAGAGAGAAAGAGAAAGAGATTCCGTCCTTCGACGCGATAACTTTAATTCGGTATTGATTTAAGGTCGACGAGTACCCGGAAATCCGCGCGCTTGCGCGAGGTGCGCGCTCCTTCGACTTCGTCGCGTTTCTTACTTTCGGCGTGTCGAAGTACGAAAAGGAGAGTAGAGTAGAGTAGAGTAGAGCCAGGAAGTAACGACGATTTCCATTCCGGGTCACGCGTGTCACGAGTCTTCCAAGGACGAATTTCTTTCTTCCATGGATTTTTCTTTTTACAGAATTCGACGAAAAGACGAAATCGATACCTCGAATTAAAATCCTTTCGTCGAGTTCACAGCGCGCCGAGCCGTTCGCCTATTATTATTCCAAGCGTATTTCACCCCGTTAAGCGTATCATCGTAACGCCGGTGCACCGAACTCGTAACGAGGATTTACGGATTTCCATTTCGTCGGAGGCTCTCTCGACTCGACTCCACGTCATCGAAGGAAGATTTCCCTCCCGTCCTCCTTTCGCATTTTAATGCCGCGTCGTTGCGTCTTTGTCGCGGTACTTTCGAGCTTTCGATCAAAGACGAAGTCGATGCCAATCGACGAATAAAGAGAGAGAGAGAGAGAGAG
>JAITYT010000301.1:579021-592591 GCA_025433975.1 Liostenogaster flavolineata
TAGGCCAAATAAAATGAATTAAACGCCATTTTGTGTTGTCCCTACCCAAAATATCAGCGTTTAACTTGTTGAACGGATTTTAAACGAAGGCTAAATAACGAAGACGAACCATGAACGAAGGAAAAACAATGTGAAAGAAATAACGCAAATATCTTTGAAATGTCTTTGAAATGTCTTTTCGTCGCGGTGTTGGTCGTTGTTAGGCGGACGAGAAGCTCGACACGAGTGTTATTCCGTCGAGGTGGAATAATCGAGGCGAATCCACGACATATAAAACGCGCCGAGAGGAACGAAGCCGCTTCCCTTTCGAATCCTACGAAAATATTGTGTCTTATAATACGAGGTGTGCTCGCGTAGTCGTCGTCGTCGTCGTCGTTCTTCGCTCGTAATATCTCCATAGCGAGCGCTCGGAGGAAGAAGTATTTCCGCTCGGTTCTTTCGGTTGGATCGCGCGTTGCGCGCGAGAGCTGCCTCCGAGGCGCGAAAACTTTCGCGTGGAAACGGCTCTCGGGTAGTTGGAAAGTTCCTTTCGGTAAAACTCGAGAGGATTTCCGTGCGAGCATTTTACGACTACGCCGATATTCTTACGTAAAATTCGTCGGTGATCCAGAGGCGCGACGCGCGATTATTAATCTCGTCGACCGCGGTCGAGTCGGACATTATCTTCGTCCTTGTCGAACAAAAATAATCCATAAGCTCCTTCATTTCGATTTCATTTTACTTTCTACCTTATACGGCGTACGAACGTACGAAAATTCGATTGAAGTCGCTAGGTCGACGATAAATCGACGTAACTGGAAAATTCATTTGGAGCAAACGACTGGGAAGGAGGGAAATTAATTTCTACCGCAAAGGGTTAAATCCGAAGACGTTTCAATGGAGCGCGTTGGAGCTTGCATCTACGCGTTCAACTTGTGCGTGCGTGCACGCGGCACGAGGTCAACGGCACGTTGGAAAACAAGCGAGACTCTCGTACGAACGAACGCGCGAACGTCGACGCCTATGTGTGTCACGGGTTACGTCCAAAGTCTCCGACTGACGCTTGTCGTTTTCGCGAAGCCATCGAAGGAGAGATTTTACTTTTTTTTATTTTTTCCAAAAAAAAATTGCTTATATCGCAATGATTTTTTTCTCCATTCCTTTTTTCACAAATGGAACGTCTGCTTTTTTCCAAACGATGAATCTAGTCTCGCAGGAACGATCGCGCGCACGCCGACCGACGCTGGTCGTTTTCGCGAAGGCATCGAAAGAGAATTTTTATTTATTTTTTTTTTCGAAAAAAGATCGCTCATAATACCGCATTGATTTCTTTCTCCTACCTCTTTCATCGAAACGGGACGCCTGACCTTTTTCAAGCGATGAATCTAGTCTCGCAAAGGACGATCGCAAGGAGTCGATAAGAGTCGAGAAACGAAAATCGCCGCTCGTTTCGTAAATAAAACTAGGTTAAGGAAGAAAAGACCGACCGTTGGGCGTCCGTCGTCTCGATCCTCGTTAATATTTCATCCAATATCGCTGTTCCCGTGTTTTACGCGCGACCGGAGCTCGATTCGGATCTGATTTATGCGCGATTAAACGAAGACGCGTAGTTCGACATCGGTAGAGGCACCGATCGAGCAGGAATCGATGGATCGATCTCACCGAATCGTCCTCTTCCTCCTTCCGTTGCTCTGCGTGGGCCTGACACGCGACCGCGTTTAGGCATCGTCGATTTTTCGTCGAGACGCGTTCGATCGAGCCGATCGAACACGATAGTTTCTGCTCTCTTGTCTTCGAGGCACGACACGAGGTAAATTGACAGGGGTCTCTTCTCGTGGAACGATTTTTCAAGACCGACGAAACGTCGAGACGCGCGTAAGCCTGACGACGTTTTCGATGTTGTCTTTCGAAATAGCGAAAGAAGTGAAAAACAAGAAAATAAAATTAATTATTTATAAATAATTTATATCGGATCGTTCTGAAAGTCATTTCGTTTTTTTTTAATGAAAAAACTTTGAGAAAAGACGAAATGACTTTCCGAACAACCTAACAAATTATAAATAAATAATTTCGCTTAGGTTAGAACGAGTAGGGATAAAGAGCGCGGTAAGAAGGATCGATCGGCTCGCAACGGACGAACGTCGCTCCGACCTTGATTCCGGTGCTCTTCGGTGTCAAGAGCGTCGTCGGACGACGCGGCACGACGTCTTTCCCTCTAACGTGAATCGCGAGATCGAGAGAAAGCGAGGGAAACGACAACGAGGAGGAGGAGACGAAGACGCGGAGAAAGGTGGAGACGCGGAAAGAGAGAAGGGAGCTTTTTGCCGGGTAGGCAAAAGGCGACACGGTGAAACCGTCCACCGACGCTCGCCGATGCCGATCGACTTTCCGTGCGACGACCCGTTGGGAGCGACGCTCCCGAGCAGCCTCCTAGGATCGCGAGAAAGTCGAGTGCCTTTTTAGAGTCGAGAGTTTTCTTGCCCGTTCGAATTTAGGAGCAGGTGAACGCGTCTGGTTCCTGCCAGGACAAAATCTTTTCATGGAAGTTCCGCCGAAGATTTCTGGCTCGTTGATCGCGAGAAAGTCGAGAGTTTTCTTGTCTATTCGAATTTAGGAGCAGGCGAACGCGTCTAATTCTTGCCAGGACAAAAAGTTTCTATAGAAGTCCTGTTGAAGATTTCTAGCTCGTTGATCGCGAAAGAATCGACTAGATTTCGAAAACGCGAATCTTTCGAAAGAACGATCCTAGCCTAAAGGTAGATCCGTCTACCCTCCGATCATGATTCAGTCTCCCCTATCCTCTCACCACCGATTCTCCCAAAGACGAATAAAGACGACGACAAGGAAGGGCAAAAAAAAAGGTAGGGGCGACATAATTCAGGCTCTCCCCCTCTCGAGTCTGGACTCGCGGCTAGGTGTCTCGTAACGGTGACAACTTTCTCGACTAATGAGAAAACATTCGGAAGAGCGAAGGGAACGGTCCTCGCTCGAGCTGCTTCCATTTCCCAGAGATATGACAGAAATACCTTGAGCCACTCTCCCGCTTGGACCAGGCCTCGACGGCCACCGATGGCCTACAAGACGACGGAGCAACAACGGTAATTTAAGCCCGCAAAAATCGGACCCCAAGGATAAGGGAACGTACATAACGTCGTTTAGACGTCTATAAATTGGACGTTGAGCGATCGTATTAGACGTACGCGGCTACGTGTCACGGGTCGTCGGCCCTTGGATATTCTTGGCGATTCTGCCTCCCTCTTTCTTTACCATTCCGCTCCTCCTCTTGCTTCATCGCCAACACCAACGTCGACATCATCGTCCACCTCCACCTTCACCTGCTTCACCCGACTTTTTCCTTTTTTTTTCTTTCCTCTCTCCTCGCGACGACCCCTTCTAGACTCCGTACTCCCCAACGACCGGTCGTAGGGAGCCGCGACTCTTTCCTCGTTTCCTTCCGCCTCTCTGATCGTTCTTCGCCTCCTGCTCAGCCCCGAGGAGCCTTCGACTTTCCTCTTCCATTCCTTTTAATCGTTTTCTCCACCCTTCCGGCTCCCTCTCGCTCCCTCTAACATCGCGTTTTGTCGACCAAAAATGTTGACGCGAGTTCCGATAAAGAAGAAACGAGAAGAACGCACATTGGACACCAATGAGGGTCTCTTCCGTTAAAAAACCATGACTTATTAACTCCTTTGCTTGCTTTGTTAATTCGACCATTTGTTGACCAAAAAAGGAAGGTAAATTCCCGAGTAAAATTGGGTACGCCATAGCGGAGAACGTGTCTCTCCCTTCTCTTTCCTTTTCCTTTTCCTTCCTTCCTTCCTTCCTGCCTGCCTCTCTTTTTATTGTAATTTTCCAAGGTATAACGGCGATCGAGAGCGTGGGATCGCTGGTGACCGATCCAACTTTATAATAAGCCCGTTACGTCATTAAGAATCGCTAGGTGCACCTCTCTCTCCCTCTCTCCTTCTCTCCTTCTGGCTATTTCCTCGGCAATACCAGCGAATATTCCATCGGCTTGCCAACGGGGGACAATCGATCCTCCTTTTTTTCCTTCGGCCCTCCGCCGCTCGGCTCCATTTTCATTTTGCATAAAGACGCGTGGGTACCGGCGCACGTAGGCAGATCAAGCGGTAAATAGTCGCGCGCATGGAGATCGAGAGAGAGAGAGAGAGAGATACGTCGGTCGATCGGTAGGTAAGTAGGTAGGTCGCGAAGTAGGTAGGTAGGCAGAAGGAGTTTGCAGCGTAGGTCCTTACGGTGTTCGATGATGCGTCATCGTCGTTCGGACTCCTGTTGGCTCGTCGAGGATCCAACGGCGCGACGCCTCTCTCTTTTCGGTTAAATATCGACGGCGGCGGCTGTCGAGTCAAAGACGAGAATTACGAATGCACGAAGATCGTCGTGGAATCGATCGATAATGCCGACGTAATGACAGGTATCGATCAGGTTGATCGAGGAGGAAAAGGAGAAGGTGGAGGATGATGGCGATGACGACGATGACGACGATGACGCGAACGGTGACGGCATCGAACCTCTCCACGGTGACGTGGGCGGACGGTATGCGTTTCTTGCATTGGAAAAACGCGGAGAAAAAGCGGTAGATCAAACTAGTCTACATGATCGTGATGTTTTCGATGTTTGTTGGATTTTGAGGAAATAAATGCGCACAACCGTAATGACGAAAGAAGGTTCGATGTAAGAGAGCAAAAGACGTGTTTGCTCCACGATGCTGAGATCACCAAGCGCTAGAACAGACTAGTCTACGTGACCACGATGGACGCCTGTTTCAGCTAGAGAGAAATTCGTTTCTAGCGTTTTTGGTGTTTGTTGGATTTTGAGGAAATAAGTGCGCGCAACCGTAATGACGAAAAAAGGTTCGGTGTTTGATATCGCTTCCCTTCTTTTAGAAAAATCAACGTCCGCTCGACCGATGTCCTTCCTCGAAGAAGGTTCGTCTCTTTCGATTTCGAGATTGGAAACATCGCGACCGATTTAGGCACGCGATCGCTCGGTACGCGTTCGACGGTGGAAACTTGCTCCGTCGACGTAGATACGCTCGTAACGACTCGTTTCATTGCGCTGAAAACGAGGTTATCTTCGAAGTTGGCGCGGCGCGGCGACGCAACGACGTTCAATAACATCCCAGTCCGCGCGTCGACGCGAATTTTCTTTCCATTCCTCCGTCGATTTCTCGACGCGGGAGGTCTCGGCTCGAACGATCTTTCGTCGTTCCGTCGCGCAGCCAGCGACTGACGAACCAAAGGCTTCTCCATCAATTTTGTTGCTTTTATAGGAGATAACCTTCCTTCATAGGTTCGGTATACTTCGTTTTTTCTTCCCGGTGAAGATGGCATTGTTCGGTCACGCCTTTGGGTCTACCAATTTGATCGATGTGGATTTAGGACCCCTAAATTTGTGCGGCCCGAGAAACCCTTTTCCTCTGGCTCCAGGCAAGATGTCTTCCACGGACCTCGTCCTAACCTACGTCCTAACTACGGTTCAACGATACATCCCGACATAAGTTAAGGCGTTCCGTGCCGCGTGTACCGCCGGTGGTACACTCGGACATACTTATTTAACGCGCTGAATAGATATGTTCGTGACGAATCTAATTCTGTAGAAAAATATTTCTACTAAAAGATCGAGGCACGACGTGATAACTAACTTACCCTACACGAGGTAACTACACGAGGAGTCAGGCAAAAAGGGCTTGGCACGGAACGTGTTAACGTACGTATCCCGATCTTGTTCGGATCTTCCCATTATCGAACATTTTCTCGCGCGAGGAGTTGGCTGGCTGCGCGACGAAACGCCGTCTGCAAACTCGACCGCAAAATAGGAGTCGATAGGAGAGCGTCGTTTGGCGAGTCACGACCGCAAGATAAAATTCGCGAAAGCGTTTATTCGTTTGACTCGTCTTTGCGGACGCTTTGACAATGGCTTCTCGAACGAAACCGCAGCCTGGAACGGATCTGACCTAAGGCCGATCTCTCCCCCTTTCTTCGAAGGTTCCGACGTGGCACGCGTCCATCTCCTCGACCGCCGAATCTCTTCCTCTCTACGACCTCGAAAACGTCCGAGTCGATATGACGCGATTCTTTTCTACTTTTCTCTCTTTTTCTTCCATCTAAATTTTTTGTCCATCTCGTATTGGCAAGAAAAAGGAAAAATAGACGAATACTGCGGGTTCTTCCGAGCGTGGGCGAACTTTATCGATAATCGAGCGCTCTTGTTTCCCTCTCGCGACCGCCGAATCTCCTCTCCACGATCATAGGTTAAGGTTTTGAAAACGTCCGAGACGAGATGCCGCGATTTCTTGCCTTCTTTCTCCTCTTTCTTTTCTATCTACATTTTTTTCTATCTCGTATTGGCAAGAAAAAGGAAAAAATGAACGAATACTCCGGGTTCTTCCGAGCGTGGGCGAGCTTTATCGATAATCGAGCGCTCTCGTTTCCCTCTCGCGACCGCACGTGGGCATCGATAAGTCAGAAGAGTCCGAAACGTCCGACGGACTTCGTTCGAAGCGATTTTCGACCCTGAAATCGACGTGGAATCGTTGAAAAAAGTCGCGAAAAAGTTTAACAAAGTCACCTCGTATCGATTTATCGAGGATTCGTCGAGACGATCCATAAGTCGTAATATAATAAAAAAAAATTGCTGTAGTTCCTCGTGACGAAGTCGAGACGTCGATGGTCGCCTCGAGAAACGACGAAGGACGGACGTTGGTCCCTTCGATCTTCGAGTCTTCCTTCGAATATTATTCTTTGCCACGCGAGGAGATTGGTACGCGTCGGCTCGAAAATCGCGACGAAGGAGATCGCCGAAGGAACAAAGAGGTATTTTAAAATCCGACGCGCAACTTTTCGACGTGGGTGTGTGTGTCTCCAAAGGGGGAAAAAGAAGGAAGGGAAAGAGAGAAAGAGAGAGAGGAAAGGGGGGGGGGATCGATAAAAGGAGAATTCCTTCGGTGTTATCAAGGCCGAGATTAGAAACGAGCGTATTTTCATGCTCGCTCGCGCGAGCTGACTCATGCGGGGGAGTAGACTGAATTCTTGGTGAGTTCGAAGCCGCGATTTTGGAGGTGTCGTCGCCGTTTCGTGGCTCGAAGAAGCGCCGTACGATTTTTCCTCGTTTCTCGCGACGTCGTACCTTCGTATTTTTGGAACGATCGTTCAAAATCGCGAAGACGCGGCTCCTACACGCCGTCGAATCGCGAAGCCTAGAGTCCAAACAATCGGATTCAATCGCTAATTTAACGTGCCATCTTGATATTTTTGAGATCATCGGTGCTAATCGTAAAGATGCGTTTCCTGGAGTCCTCCAGCGCACCCGAAACAATCGTCCAAGGCGTCGTCCGCTTCGAGATTCGAACTTCCAACTGCTAATTCCACGTTGCATCTCGAGATTTTCCGGGCGGTCGGCGATAAAAATGCCGAGGACTAAGGAGGAAAAGGAGGGAGGCGACTACTCCATCGTCGGATCGTGAAAGCTGCAGCGCAGGAAACTCCAAGTCGCATCGCGTACTTTCTACAGGCTGAGAGACGATGCTTGCTTATTGCGAGTCGTACGAGCTGCAACGACGAGGACGGTGGCAACAACTGCGATAGGAAACGCGATAAAACTCGTAGGGGAGAGAAGAAGCCGAACGTACGACCGTCCCACTTTCCTACGTAGATATTCGCCAGCGATAACCTGCTCGCGCGGTCTCTCTACGCTTTCCAGATAAGAGGAGGAAGGAATTAAGGAATTTCTAGCAGCGAGATTCTCCAGTCTCTTTCTCGTCGCGCGTCTTCTCGATCGCCTCTCCAATTCGTCCAATTTTTCTCCTTCGAGACGACGACCTGAAAAGCCTCCTCGCGCCTCGTCTCCCTGCTTAGAACTCGAATAAGCCTAAAGAATCGACAAACGCGGCTAGCGGTGCTTCGCTAACGTTTTACTTCGATTTTTTATCTCAACCAGACGAGATGAGAAAATACCTCTTGCCTGATGTCCACGCTTGGACAACCGATAGAAACTCCAGGACGAAGGAAAAAACTCCTTCGCTTTGTTCGATAATTAATTTCAAATCCTTACGGTTGAAACGTTCTCTAGACGAAGGTCGTCGCGAAGGTGATCGTAGAAGTCGTCGTGAGCTAGAATCGCGACCCAACAACGACAACAACAACACCAGCAGCCACCGACCTTTTTAGCGGCGAAGATGGCTGAGTTCCGACACTCGACGCAAACAGAGGCGAACGACCAATCGTTGCTCTTCGTCGGAACAACATTTTTTTCTGCAGAATCGCGTCCCGCGTGTCCTTTTTAACGAATCTCGACGTACGAATTCGATCCGAAGTACGGAGCTCGTAACGGTCTTCTTCGGGTAACTCGTGGAAAGATTCGTGGGCGAGTCGACGTCGCATTGGTGATTTGAGTCTAACGGAACGAGATAAACGGTCGCTAACTTTCGACTACCCGTACGGAGTCTCGAGAAGAAAATCGCGTTTAACGAATCTCGTTCGAGTACATCGAGACGCGCGCTATCCATCCACTCGATAAGGACGCAGATCGAAAGGAGAGAGTTCTATCGTCTCGATAATCTTGCCGCCATGTCGTCTCTTCGAGTTAGAATAAACACGCGAAGAAGTTATCGTTCGCGAAGGCACGAACAATGGGTTAACAGGTGAGTTTAGACCTAGAGGCTGGAACTTTGGTTCGTTCCTTCGTCGATCAAGCTATTTGCTCTTTCGTAAGTTTGAAGTTTGAAGTTTGAAGTTCGTAAGTTCGTTTCTCGTGGTTCGACGAACCTGGCGGAGCCGGGCGATCGTCCGCCGCTGCCCTAGGGTCGATCAGGGTTGCTTGCTTTCTCCGTGGCCGACTTAACCGAACGAGGTAGGGGGAAAGGACAGCGTCGATGCCCCCCCAAAATTGAGCGCAATGAAGAAACTCGACGAGAAAAATAGGGCAGAAGGTGGAAACAATGAAAAGATCGAGGGACGAAGAGCGTGCATTAGCCCCAAAATTGACCACGATCGACAAGCTTGATGAGAAAAGCAGGGCGGAAGGTAGGAGAGGATCTATCAAATTGGACTTCGCTCATTGATGTCCAATCGATACGATGGTTTCACGAAATCGCCACGGCGTTAGGGCAAGTTCTAGAATCCTCCAAATCGTTTTGCGTATTCTCGCGTCACGGGTGAAGATAATGATAAGATCGAGGGAGAGACCTTGCGGTCGAACGTAACGGGTAAACTTAGTGACTTGAACAAGGAGCGCGAGGAATGCGGACGAGAGGAGACTTTCTCGTCCTGGAGGGAAAGAGAGGGTGAGAAAGAAAGAGAAAGAGAAAGACGTCGCAGCGGCTCGGATTCTGCGGAACGAACGATAAGTCGATCGCGAAGATTCGAAACTCGTCTCGTCGCTCTTATCTTTTTTATCATCGTCGTCGTCGTCGTCGTCGTCGTCGTTTCTTTGTCTTCGACTTAGGCGTCGTTATCGTGCCATCGCTATTTTTATTCGCGGCATTGTCGCGACACGACTAACAATTTACATCTTAATCGCGAGCGTTTCGACGTACGCCTTCTTTCTTATATTTTTTGTTATTTTCGTATCCTCGTTTGCTCTACACCTCGAGTTGTTTCCTGGAGCTTAGACGTCTATGAAATTACTTTTCTTTAAAAAGTCGGAAGGAAACGGCGAAATAAGAGAAAACAAATATGGAAAAATGGTAAGTTTAATAAACGGCGATACGCGCGTTCGGAGAAAAGATAGAAAACGAGCGACGTACGTGCGTGTCTAAGGTGAAAAAGAAGGAGAGGCAATGCCGATAATCGATGCTCGTGGATGAAGGTAAGCGCGAATGTAGGACGAACGTTCGATCGTTCGGAGGAAGGAAGTAAAGAAGAAAATAGTCGGTAGCCGCGCATGTGCCACTAGTAGACGGTTAGAATCTTTTAAAGCGACGCGTGGCTCTCACTTTCGTTCGCCTCGTGCAGCGCGCTGCGCGCCGCCAGGTTCAACGAACCTCCGGGGTTAATTCAGCCAGCGACTGCGAACCCGTGAAATCGCGCGTACGACTTCGCGATAGCACCGAACGAAAAGCGAGAACGGGTCGGCGAGTGAAAAGGTAGCGCGTAGGCCCATCGAGACGTAGAGATCGGATCCGGCGCTTGGTCGCGATCGATCGCCATTTCACGCGGCGTTTCTCGAGATTTCTTCGAAGATGCAATTTTTTAGCGAAGATAGGCTAAAAATATCTTCCGAAGGTCGTTTACTATCGTGCAAAGCAGCCAAGATCGATCGCGATGTTACTCGGCATTTTTCGAGATTTCTTCGAAGATGCAATTTTTTATAATAGGTTCGAAATACCTTCCGAAGGATTCTTCGATCAACTACCGCCGTGTTGTGTTTTGTCTCGAGAAACAGGACGGAAGAATCGTCGGAGGAATTCTTCGTTCGACCTTGGTACTTCGTCGCGTGGCGCATCGGTATGCAAATGGAAGTTGCTTACTCGAGAGAAGACACTCTCGGTGTCGCAGTTTCACGGGCTCGTGATAAATTACACCCCGGTTGGTTCGTCGAACCCGCTCGATCCGGAGGAAAGCGAAAGCTTACGAGCTATCGCGACTCGTAAAATCCACCAGTTCGATCGATCATCATCCAACGGCAATTCGATTCGAACCTTCGAGCTGAACGATAGTAGCGCGCCTGGTCTTTCGAGTTCTATTCCGTAACGTAGCCGAGAGATCCAAGCGTTTCCTCGCAATCCAAAAGACTCCTTTCGATCGTGACGGGGAAAAATAAACTTAACGCGATATAAATTGCTGCTAAAGAGCCGAATCGTCGTCTTTCCTCGAGTTAAAGTCGAATATTAAAGTCCACCGCTTGGGTCTAACGCCTTTCGGGTATAATATATCGACTCGTCTAGGCGACGTCGCGCTACGTACCGCCGTCTGCCACTAGACGTCCAATAAACTACGTACGTAGGTGCTATTTCGACGTAGGAACGGCGTTGGTGCCAAAGATCCCCTCGCGAACACCGTCGCGGTAAATATCACCAAACGAAGAGCCCCGTTCCTCTTCTTCTCCTCGTCTTCCCTAAACCTTTCCGTCAGAGGCTAGCAGAGGGGCTAGCGGAGACTCTTCCTTCGTCCACATCTCCCAGAAGCTTCTCGTTCGCCTCCTTTTCCCTGCCTTGCCTAAATCTTTCTTCCGGAAGCTAGCGGAGGCTCCTTCTCGATCGTCTCGCCTCGTCTACGGAGATTTATTATCTCGACTCCTTGTTGTCCAACGACCCTCGCTTTTTGTGTATCGCCGCGACGCGACCGACTTCTTCACCGTGTTAACGACCCGGAGACGAACTACCGATCCACGGACTCTTTCCTTCCTACCGTTATCCTTTATCGTCCGCGAGCGAACGCGTCGGGAAAATGGACGCGAAGGATGATCGGTCGATTGGATGGGGAAGAGAAGCGCTCGATCGCCGAGCGGAAACGCGGTGAGATGACAGGCGGTGACGCGAAATCGACCGTCCGATATTTTTGTATCGTCGTTGCTGGCACTATATATAACCTCCGCGGGAGCGATGGACGACGTCTTTCGGTTCGAGCGAGTTGCAATAAATCCTTATCGAAATACGATGACCGCGAAGGCTCGTAACACGAGCAGCCTCGCTAACTTCTAAAACGATCGATGCCACTGGAAATAAGGATCTGGCAGCGTGGAAAAATGCCGTGGACGAAGTCGAATCGCGTATCGTCCGGCTCGGTGAAATCGGGGCTGCGAAACGAGCATTTGCGAAGAGCCGTAGCTGTCGCGGCGTTTAACGAAAGTTCGATGAAGCGAGGCAGAATCGGTAGGCAGGTCGATGGGTAGTCGGTAGGCGTGTAACGGTAGTCAGGTTTGCTCGGTGGCTCGATAAACGCCTCGTCGGTGAACAGAGTCCGACGAAACGAAGGGGAAGCGGTATTTGCTTTCGTTAAATAAACGACTTACTCTCGATACACGGAGGAGTCGAACGAAACGAGGCGGCCCCAAGGGCGTCGATAAACACGCCACGCGATAGAATCAACTCGTACGGTCGTCCTTTCTATTTTCCTCGGCCCAAGCTTTTTTCTCTTCCTCTTTATTAGAGTTCCATCGATTTGGTCTCGACGCCTTCCTAAGCG
This sequence comes from Liostenogaster flavolineata, assembly GCA_025433975.1. Taxonomy (NCBI): domain Eukaryota; kingdom Metazoa; phylum Arthropoda; class Insecta; order Hymenoptera; family Vespidae; genus Liostenogaster; species Liostenogaster flavolineata. The sequence goes on from JAITYT010000301.1 coordinate 591,147, forward strand.
ATCGGTCGGTCGGTCGATGTCTCCCGGTCGTTCAAGCCTCGAGTATTCGCTTCCCTCTTGCCAAGCGGATTTCTATTTTCCTTGGAAATCCATTGGAAAGTCGCGCGAGATTGATTCCACTTATATAGACATCCGCGAGTGAAGATGTTTCCTACGACGGCTCGATCGACTTTGATGCATTCCTCTCCTTCCCTGTCTCTCTCCCTCCTTTTTTTCTTCATCTTGCTTCGTCCTTGTCGACGTCGTGCCTTTCCAACGACCTTTCGAAAATCGCCTCTCTCTCTCTCTCTCACTCTCTCCCTCCCTCCCTTTCTTTCTTTCCGACCGCCTCTACCGGCTGTAAACGATGCATCGAAACTCTAAAGAAGCCAAAGGAGCGTCCCTCGCGCATTTGCATAATTACACTGGCGGTTAACGAATCCGGATTTCGTCGGAGAAAACTTCGGCGTCGATATTCTCCTTTTCTTTACGTAAGTCGTCGATCGAAGCCGCCCTTTTTCCAAAAGCGATTGGAAATAAACGCGTACAGCGAACGAACTCTCGGATACTCCGGTTCGACGGTTGCCTCGCGATCGATCTAAAATACGGCGCCGCTGACGTCATATCGATTCCGTTCGAATCGTTGCCGGTGCTGAAGTCGTTCTCTTTTGATTCGCAGAGTGGAAAGCTCAGCTCTGCAATTGGTGTGCCCGCTGGATTCTCGTCCGGTGCAGCTGATCTTCCGGGGACTGCAGGTGGTCAAGGAGAAGCGTGCCCTTCTTCGAGATGTCTCGGGAGTCGTCAAGCCGGGCGAGCTGCTGGCCGTTATGGGACCCTCAGGTACCGTTTCCCCGAAGACGACGAACTCCACCCTCGTCCTTTCCCTTTCCTCGCCTCCAGCCAACTTCGAAATCCCCGGAAGATCGATCCTATCATCAAGCCGATATCTCGTCCAGAGCAGCGCGTCGTTTATCAGCCTTCGACGCGTTCCATCGCGATAAACTCGATAACGCTCGGGTCTAACAACGCTGATCGTGACCAAATCGCTTCCTAGCCTGGGCAACGCGAGGAAATCGAGCGGAGAACGACGAAGGCGAGCCAAAGCGGAGCTCCGCTCGATCCGAGACAATTTTTACCCGATTCTCTCCTCTCCTTTCCTCTTCTTTGCTTCCTCTTCTCTTCTCTTCTCTCCTCTCCTCTCCTCTCGGCCCCCCACCTCAACGCGCACGACGACGACGAGCGCCTGCGAGGATCGAGCGAGTACGCCGCCTCCCTCCGCCCCCTCGAGAACGATAACACCCGAAACCTCTAAAAATAGCGATGAGACACGAGGCGGACGGCGTATGTGAGAAATTCGAGTGGTCGTTCGTCGTCGTTCCCCGCGGCCCGGTCCTATTCCTTGCTTTATTGCGAGGCTAACGACGATCGCGAATTTCGTGGATACGAAAGGGTGGGGGGGGGGGGGG